>CAUYTI010108440.1:0-45815 GCA_963575145.1 Galago senegalensis | reverse complement strand
TGATGGGGTCACCTCTATGGTTACTCTTACAAGGATACAAGTGAATCTTTCTAAAAGCAGAGTATGAATGTCTTGACTCAATAACTAAGAAAATGACATGAAGGTTATGTTAACCAGTTTGATGAGAGTATTTCAAAATGTATATGAAAACAGCACACTGTATCCCATGATTGCATTAATGTACATAGTTATGCTATAAGAAATAAAATATATATATTACAAAGCTATACTAATCCAAACAGCACGGTATTGGTATAAACATGGACGTAAAGATCAGTGAAACACAATAGAGAATCCAGAATTAAATCCACATATTTTATAGATGACTTTCAACAAAGGAGCCAAGAATATACACTGGGGGAAAGACAGCTGCTTAAATAAACAGGACCCCTATCTCTCACCATGCACAAAAATTAACTCAGGATAGATAAAGACTTAAAAACAAGACTCAAACTATAAAACTGCTAGGGGAAAACTCTTTCAGACATGACAAAGATTTCATGGCTAAGACCTTAAAAGAAAAGACAACAAACACAAAAATAGCAAAATGGAACTATATTAAAATGAAATTTTGCCCAGGAGAGAAAACAGTCAAGAGAGTGGAGAGATAACCTGTTGAATGGGAGAAAATATTTATCAATTATTTATCTGACAAGGGACTAATATCTAGAATATACAAGTAACTCAAACAACTCAACAGTCAAAAATAAAATAAATGATAAAATAAAATAATCTCATTAAAAAGTGGGCAAAGGATGTGAATACATATTTCTCAAAAGAAGACATAAATAACCACTGAGCATATGAAAAAAATGTATAACATCATTAATTATCAGGGGAATGCAAATCAAAAGCACAATGAGATGTCATCTTATACTAGTTAGAATGGTTATTTAAAAAAAAAAAAAACAGATGGCTGGCAAGGATGCAGAGAAAAGGGAACTCTTACATACTTTTGGTGGAAATGTGCAGCCACTATAGAAAACACTATGAAGATTTTTCAGAAAACAAAAAATAGAACAACCATAAAATCCAACAATCCTACTACTAGGTATTCATGTAAAGAAAAAGAAATCAGTATATCAAAGGGCTACCTGCATGTTCATTACCGGACTATTCACAAGAGCAAAGGTATGGAATCAGCCTGTGTTCATAAAGGGACAAATGGATATAGAAAATGTGCTCTGTGTGGGTGTGTGTGATGCCGTTTGCCATAAAAAAGGAATGAAATCATGTCATTTGCACCAACATGGATGGAACTGCAGGTCATTGTGTTAAGCGAAAGAAGCCAGGCACAAAAAGGTAAATATTGCATGTTCCCACTCATACTTGGAATCCAAAAAATTTGTCCATGTAGAGGTAGAGAACAGAATGATAGTGACCCACGGCTGGAAAGGTGTATCGGTGTGGGTGGAGGATAGAGAGGTTGGCTAATGGAGATAAGCATAAAGTAAGATATACGTACAAACTCTAATGCTTGGTAGCAGAGTAGAATGACTATAGTTGGCAACAATGTATTGTATTCCAAACGAGCTGGAAGAGAGGACTGGAAATGTCCCCCAACACATAGAAATGATAAATACTCAATGTGACGGACACCCTGAATACCCTGACTTGATCCTTACTCATTCTATTCAGGCAGCAAATAGATGAACTCCATGAATATGTCAAACATTATGTATCAATTAAAAAATGAAGTATAGACAGATGCTACAATGGATAAAACTCAAAAGTATTATGCTGAGTGAAAGAAGCCAGACACAAAGGGAAACATACTGTATTATTTTATTTATATAAAATACTCAGAATAGGGTAATCCTCAGAGGCTAATCACTTATATTAGTGATTGCTAGGAGCTGGGACAAGAAGGAATTGCTTTATGGACAAAGGGTCTCATTGGAAATGATGAAAATTTGTTGTAGCTAGATAGAGGGGATTTCTGCAGAAAGTCATGACATATCACTGAACTACATGGCTTTAAATGGTTAATTTTATGTTACTGGATTTTGGCTTAATTTTTAAAAATGCATCATCAAAACAAGTTGAAGTTGGAATCAAAAATAAGATTTTTATTTTTGTCAAGATCATGGGGTCAAGTGTCGGTTCAGAAACAACCAAATGTGTGTCTGGAGCCCATCAAGTGGCCAGGTTGGTCACCATGTGTATGTTTTGCAGATGTTCTATTTGCTATGCATCTTCCTGCAGTTCAATGAATATCTTGCATCTGGATATCTGAATCTTTACCAATACCAGGGAAATTTTCCTTAATAATTCCCTTGAATAGATTTTCCATGCTTTTTGCTTTTTCTTCTTATGTAGAATAAGTATAAAGGAAAAGAGAAAGAAATATTCAAGTGTTTATGTATGTGAAATAGGAACTGAAATAACAGTAGTGTGACTTGAAGAAAAGGACATATGGGAAGTCTCTGCTGGCTATTGTGGGAACCATTGTAACTTTCCCTGTTTTCTAGAATATAAGGTATAGACATTCCCCTTCTTTTTTAAAGAAAAGTTTCACAGAACTAGAGGCATTTGAATTTATAAGGATGGCTATGCTATAACTATGTGACATGGGACAATAGTCAGGTCAAAAGAACAAGGTGAATAGAGGAGGTGGAAAGACTCCCAGCCCCTGGTTGTTACAGTTACCAATTTGGCAGAGGCAGGATCCAAGCTCAGCTCCACCTACCTTTGGAGTCCATGCCACCCTTCAGTTCCCATTTCCAGCACCCAGAAAGTTGCCCTGGTGAACAGCTCATCTTCCCTTTAGAAGTATAAAAGCCAAGTCTGCCATCCTGGGCAACATAGGAAGACATCATCTCTACAACAAATAAAAAAATGAGCCAGCATGGTGGTTCACGCCACTAGTTCCAGCTACTCAGGAGGCTGAGCCAGGAGGATCTCTTGCACCCAGGAGTGTGAGCTATGATTGTGCCCCTTCCCTACAGCCTGGGCAACAGAGCAAGTCCCTGTCTAAATAAATAAATAAAAGCAAGGTTTGGATTATACTTGGGTGAACAATAAAATGGGGCTCTGAACAGCTGATGAGTAGTTGAACGAACACATCTTTGAGAACTATTATAACACTGAGATTTTAGCTTTCCAGTCACACGAGGTCTTTAAATTTTAGATAGTTTTAGAACATGCAGAGATGAGTTCAATAGGACATTTAATATGGAATTAACTGAATTAGCAAAAGCAGGGTATGAGTTCTCCCTTTCTCTTCTGGATGTTGAAATTATACATTTATCATATTCTGCCTTGTATTAAAGTTATTTACATTTCATATGATTCAGAAGTAGGAAGGGGGAATCAACCACCTTATTTCCCACATAGGAAAACCAGCCCTCTGAGAGATGCTCATCTCGATGGAGCCTACTCTTGCCCCCCACCCCAGCTCTGCACCCCACTGTGAGGAGGCTCGTCCCACCACTACACTGACACTCTCCCTGTGGATCACCAAAGATCCCTTTGTTTCTAGATTGCTAAAACGTCACAATCCTCATCTTGCTAGATCTCTGAGCTGTATCCAACACAGAAGAACAGATGCCTTCTCCATGAATCCTCTCTTGCCTTGGTTCGTGTGAATCTAAGTATCCTCTTCTTTCCTTTCCTCTTTTGAATAGCATTTGCTAAATTTCTCCTGCAGGCTCTTCTTGTGTGATCCTCAAGCACCTATGTAGATGTTCTCATTCTGATCGTTGTCCTTGGATAGTCTCACTTGCTTTGTGGCTTTATTTTCCATTTGTACAGTGATGACTCCAAATTCACCTCTCAGCCTTATGAAATAACCCATCACTAACCCTTCCAGTGTAAATACCCCAGAAGCACTTTAAATTCAGTATGTCCATGGCAAGCCCACTAACCTTTCCCTTAGCTAAAACTTTCTTTGTCTTGTATTCATAAGGCTAATAATGTACCACAACCACACTCTGCCCAAGACAGAAACAGAGGAAACATATTTGACGTCTCCATATCCCCCACACAACAAATCCCATCGTCAATGAGACCTAGCAATGTGACTGCCTGAATGTCATTCTAATCTAGTGGTTCTCAGCTGCAGTGACAATGCTTCAGAGAAGGCATTCTGTAATTTCACAGAGGATTTAGCTTTCCGGGTTGTCACATGGTTATTAAAATACGTATTAATTATTATTTATTTAAATTCTTATCTATACTACAGATAAGAGATTTTATAGATATTTAAAATTATGTCTGTTTTTAGGCCTTATTATCTACTAATTATAGTAGAATGAAAAGTATATTACAAAATATATGCATTAGGGCTGATAAAGTAAAAAATGACAACAAAATCTTTGCTCCAATTCATCTCATCTACATTACTACTGGCTCTACCCCTGCCTCAAGTCTCTGTCATCATGGGCCTTGTTATGATAACAAGACAATTATTACAATAAAAGTCATCTTCTAACCAGTCCCTTTGCCTTGAGTCTTGGTTCACTCTCAATTTCTACTATAACTGAAGAAGCTAGGAAATAAAACTTAGTCTTGTCACTTATCTATTCAAAACCCTTGTACAGTGCTCTTAGAAAAAGTTCAGAGTTGTAGATGCATCAAACCCTGGGAATTTCCTGTTTCCTTTACACTGCTCAGTGGTGCTTTCCTCCACGGCCTTGACCTGTGAGCTCCTGGTGCTTCTCCTTTGTTGTCATGCTCTTTCCTACTTGTAAATCTTTGTCTAACTACTGCTTATCTTTCACATCTCAGCATAGACACCACCGCCCTTGGGAAGATTTCCTTGGCCTCCCTTAACTGCTGACACTCACTCCCTGCAGGTCCTGTGGGGGCAGGGATAGTGCCTGTCCAGTTCGCTGTTGACAGATGTATACATGGAAGGGTGAATAAATACATGTGTGGACAGTAACAGGCTCCCACCTCTCTGACTGGAATGCAATTGGATGCATTCTTATTAGTGGTTTCAGCCTCAGATACAGCTGCATTTAAGTCCCACTCTGCCCCATACTAGTAGATCAGCATTAGGGTAGTGAATTAAAATGCCCACACATTAGGTTTTTTTTTTTTTTGATGCTGTTTTTTTCTTTTTAATAATTCACAAAATGAGAATAATTATGCCTATCCTGACCTACATTTAGGGATAGAGTGTGAGGAATGCATGATTTCCTACATGGGAATAGGTCTGAAGAATGGGAATTATTCTTACTAAACTTTATTGAGATGTTGCATCAAGAGAGATAGAGCAGGATGCCTGATAGTGTATAAGACAGATGTTTGGGGTTTTGTCTGTTTTTAATTCATTCCCAGACTCTGGGTTATGGTTGATGGCAGCTATTCATAGCTTGATCCTCAACAGCTTGCTAAAGGAGGCTGGGGAAGGGTAAAAGGGTGGTGGCCAGATTTACTCCAGCTGTCCTTGTCCACAACACACATCTACCTGTCATGTATGGAAATGTCTCAGAATGTGGCCCAGCCCAGATGTTAGCAAAGGTACTTGGTCTCAAAGATTGAGGGAACATAAAAACTACTTTAAAAGTTGACTCTTCAATCACGAATGCCTATGCTAAAAGGAACTCTAATCACTATCCCACCCATCCTTCTTATAGGAAATATGTAGGAAGTTGAGCCCAAGAAGAGGAAAAGTTTTTGAGACCATCCTGCTGGTGAGTTGCAGAACTGGCATACAAACATAAGTTGTAATAACTCTCACCACCATCATCATCAACAAGGCTGTGATAGTTTTTCTTTTCCTTTATTGGGGTACAAGTTACATATAGTAAAACATTAAGGGATATTTTACATACAGTTTAAATTTAACATTTTAAGTATGAAGTTCTGTGAGTTTTGTCAAACACAAACTATTTTGAACCAAACTATACTCCTGACTTAATATGTCCATAATCCCTCCCAAATTTCTCTGTGCTCACTTATAATGAACCCTTCACTCCCTACTCAGCCTCTAGCAACCACTCTTCTGTTTCTTAGCCTTCTGTATAAAGGCCCTTATAGATAACCTCTTTCTAAGAACATCATATAAATAAAGTTAGAGTTATGCATTTTGCAACATTTTCTGTCTGGCCCCTATCATGTATAATATTGGTGTGAAATTTACCCATGCTGTTGTATGGATCAGTGCTTCTTTCCTAATGGCAATGAGTATTATTCCATTATGTAGATGTACCCTCATATTAATTTCAAATTTAAAAAACAAAAAGAAACCTTGAAGAACTAAAAGAAAAGAAAAAAGTCTACTAGTTCCTTACATGATTAAACATAGAGTTACCATGTTACTCAGCAATTCTGCTCCTAAGTATGTATCCAAGAAAAATGAAAATATACAGGCATAGTACAACTTGCACACAAATGTTCATGGCAGCGTTACTCATAACATCCCAAAGGTAGAAACAATCCAAATGCCAATTAATGGATAAACAAAATGTGTTGTATCAACACAATGGAATGTGATTTGGCTGTATAAAGGAATGAAGAATTCACACATGCTGCAATTTGGATGAACCTCAAAAACATCATGCTGTGTGAAGAGGCCAGTCATGGGAGTATACATAGTATATGATTTCATTCTCATAAAAATTGGTAGTGGGTAAATCTATAGAGACAGAAAATAGGTTAGTAGTTGCTTAAGGTAGGGTGAGGGTATAGGTTAAGGAAGGATAGGTAGCATATGAGGGTTTGGGGTTTTTTAATTAAATCAACTGTGTACATTAATGCAGTCATGAGGCACAATGTGCTGGTTTTACATACAATTTGAAATATTTTTATCGAACTAGTTAACATAGCCTTCATGACATTTTCTTAGTTATTGTGTTAAGACACATATTCTACATGTAGTAAGTTTCACATGTACCCTTGTAAGATGCACTGAGGGTGTGGGTTTTTTTGAGGTGATGAAAATGTTATAAAATTGAATGTGGTGATGACTGCATATTTCCATGAATACTCTTTAAACCACTGAGCTGTTAAAATGGATGAATTGTATGTGCATTATATTCTCAGTAAAGCAATTTAGGGAAAAAAAAGTAACTTTGAAAAAGTTAAGACTACCAATCAGATTTGCTAAGATAATATAGTTAGTTACAGCCTAAAAAGTTATATGTGTTCTTTATTAATATTAAAGGCTTTTCTTATTCAAAATAAAATTTAAGCTATTGATACTTTTGCCCATTAAGGAATAACAAATCATTATAATTGTGATTTTTTAATATGGCAGGCTCTGTTCTTAGTGCTTTATATATTTATTCATTTTACTCTCATGAAAATTCTATAAGGGAAATACTATTACAGATTCCATTCTAGAAACAGGGTAGATAATTTAGCCAAGGCCACACTAAGTGAAAGTGAGAAAAGCTTTAAATGTAGGCAGACTAGCCTTGGACCACTATGCTCTGTATTTGGTTTTAAACGGTATGAAATGGCTCTGGCTAACTTAAGCAAAAAGAAATGTAGTGGAGCATTCACAATCAACCAGAGAATAAAGACCTGCTTGAGAATGAACAGAGGTCAGAGAAATTCCAGAGTTTGTAAAGCAGGGTATGGGAACCCTCAACTCAGGTTTCTGATCAGTTTGCATAGGAACACCCTGAACATCTTTAGTTTTATAGTCTTTTTGCTCAAGATTCAAATTCCAGGAATGTAGAAATCAATTGGTTTATTTTGAATAATATGCCTTTGTCTTGATTAAGGAAGAGTGGAACCTCTCAGTTTTGAGTTCTATAAGATTATAATGAGGAAGAAGTATTACAACAAAGTAAACTGTGGTACTGCTAGTAAGGGAAATAGATGCTGGTCAGGCAAAATTTAACAAATTTTCACTGTTAGAACCCATGTATAGAAGAACAGTTCATTCGGGAAACCATTACTGAGCACCAATTTAGTGACCTACACTATTCTTTGTTTAGCACTGCTTGTAAGAGAAGGTGAAGCAGCTGGAAAAAAAATGGATGAAACTAGTTGACGATTCTAATGTCAAGTCCCAGATAAAAATCTTTAACAAGTGTTATTAATTTTATTAACATATTTGTTTTTAAGAGTTGGAGTCATATTTCTAAGTAGTGTAAAAGTAGCTCCTTCAGCTGAAAGCAGTGGAGTCTCATAAGGTCTGAGTTTTAACAATTTGACTTTAGTTTCTTTTTATTTTGTTTTAATTATTAGGAACTCATTGAGAGTACAAAGAATTAGGTTACACTGATTGCAGCTGTTAGGTAAAGTCCATCTTGTAATTGTGTCGCACCTCTAAGAGGTATGCCATACACCATGACCCCCCCCCCTTCCTGCTCCCTCATTCCCTTTCCCAATCCCTCATATTATAGCTCATCTACTGCCTTCATATTAGAATTTAAGTATATTGGATTCTTGCTTCTCCATTCTTGTGATGCTTTACTGAGAAGAATGTGTTCCCAGCTCCATCCAGGTCAATACAACAGATGTAAAGTCTCCATGTTTTTTAGTGGCTGAATAGTATTCCATAGTATACATATACCACAGTTTGTTAATCCATTCTGGGTTGGTGGGCATTTAGGTTGCTTCCACATTTTGGCAATTGTAAATTGAGCTGCGATAAATAATCTAGTGCAAATGTCCTTATGATAAAATGATTTTTTTCTTCTGGGTAGATGCCTAGAAATAGGATTGCAGGATCAAATGAGAGGTCTAATTTGAATTCTTTGAGGAGTTGCCATACTTCCTTTCAAAAGGTTTTATTAGTTTGCAGTCCCACCAACAACATAAAAGTTTTCCTTTCTCACCACATCCATGCCAGCATCTGCAGCTTTGAGACTTTGTGATGAGGGCTATTCTCACTGGGGTTAGGTGATATCTCAGGGTGGGTTTGATTTGCATTTCTCTGATGATCAGGAATGATGAGCATTTTTTCATATGTTTGTTAGCCATTAGTCTGTTTTCATCAGTGAAGGTTCTAGGCTATATCTCTTGATCAGAGATACAATGGGATTGTTTATTCATTTTCTTGTGATTAATTTGAGTTCTCTGAGATTCTAGTTATTAACCCTTTGTCAAATTGATACTCTGCAAATATCTTTTCCCATTCTGAAGGTTGTCTTTTTATTTTACTTGTTGTGTCCTTAGATGTGCGGAAGCTTCTCAGCTTAATTAAGGCCCATTTGTTAATTTTTGTTGTTGTGATGGCTGAAGTCTTTGTTATACAATCTTTCCGCAGTCCAACATCATCAAGATGTTGATCACACTTCCTTCTAATATTGTTATTGTTTCATTTCTTAGATTTAAGTCTTTTATCCATTTTGAGTCAATTTTTGTAAGGGGTTAAATGTGTGGATAGAATTTCAGTCTTTTACATGTTCTCCCAGCACCATTTGTTGAATAGGGATTCTTTTGCCCACTATATGTTTATGTTTGATTTATCAAAGATCAGACGGCAAGTAGAGACTGATTTCATCTCTTGGTTTTCTATTCTGTTCCATATGTCTATCTCTATTTTTGTGCCAATACCGTGCTGTTCTGATTACTGTGGGCTTGTAATATAGCCTGAATTGGAGTCGGAGGTAGGGTGACACCTCCAACTTTGTTTTTATTACTAAGAATAGCCTCAGATATACTGGTTTTTTTCTGATTCCATACAAAATGGAATATTGTATAAATAATAAAATACTATTAATGGGGATTACATTGAATCTGTAGATTTCTTTGGGTAGAATAGACATTTTGACATTGTTTATTCTTCCCAGCTGTGAGCATGATATGCTCTTCCATTTGTTACTGTCTTCTGCAATTTATTTTCTTAGGGTTTCATAATTCTCTTTGACAAGACCTTTTACCTCTTTTGTTAGGTATGTTCCTAAGTATTTCATTTTCTTTCAAGCTTCTGTGAAGGAAATTGTGTCCTTGATTTGCTTCTCAACCATTGATTTTATACCCTGAGACATTACTGTTTTTCCTGATGAATTCCAGTTTTATGGTTGAGTCTCTGAGGTTTTCTAAGTATAAGATCATATCATCAGTAAAGAGGGAGAGTTTGACCTACTCTGCCCCCATTTGGATGCCCTTTATATCCTTTTCTTGCCTGATTATGTTGGTTACAACATCCAGAACTATGTTGAAAAATAGTGGTGATAGTGGACATCCTTGTCTGGTTCCATTTATAAGGGGAAAAACTTTCCGTTTTACACCATTCTGACAAAACTAGACTGTTGTCATTTGCAAACTGTAACACCATTGATTCACATGAGTACTAAAGCAATTAGGTACAATGACAACTGGAAATTTTATAAAGAATTATTACACTTCAATGTACTAATTAATCTTAACATCTCTAAACAATACCCAGACATGCTACTCCTTCTAACAGAGGTAAACATTTCTTATAAGCTAGTCTTGCCTACATAACAAACATGAATCTGATCAAACTTTGAGATCTAATAATTTGTTGGCAAATTATGGAAAAGCCAAGGGATAAAGTATTGAATGAAACTATGAGTACTAAAAATATATAGAATGGGTGAACTCCACAAGACTAATGACTCAATTTCTTTAAAAAATACATTACAATTAGAAGGAAAAAGTGAGAAGAAATAACAAAGTCAAAGAGACAAAAAATGAAAAGATAATAAACAAAATAGAATGGGTGTGGCTCAATACTAATAATTAAGAACAAGTAAAAAAATAGAGGTAGACATTTTCTTTATGTTCTGATATGAACAGATTAAAAAGTATGATTCAATAGTGATAATTGAATGCTAAACAGATATTTAAAACATTAATGCATGAAATAAAATAAAATATGAAAAAATAATACATCTAGAGTTTCCTTCAAAATCATCAAATGAAAGGGAAAAGTAGGCAGTAAAGGAGATACAGATTCTTTTTTAAGATTGAATACAAAGATTTGGAAAACGTGTTGCATGTGACCACAGGTGGTAAAGAGGCCTGAAGATTAGCTCTCAGCAAACCCCAATGAATTTATTTTTACTCATTAGTGGATGAAAATATGGAGGTAGGGCTATGAACTGGACTGACGAAAATTAGTAACTGTAATGTGGGGAGGGGGAGACCCCCAAGAGCTCAACTCAACCACACCAGGTGATGGAGCCATCAGTGAACATGGATGCTTTGAAGAGAAAATGGGTTGGCTTTCCAATACAAGGAAACGGAAACTACTTAAACGTGTCAATATTCAGTTAGCAATTTTTGAATCATAAATATATATTACTATAAATGTTGTCAAAGATAAATGACCTGAAAAAGAGTACTTATCCAAAAGCAATACCATTTCACAAATCCACTAAATGGCTGCTATAATCTACATGACAGATAATAACAAATATTGGCTAAAATGTGCAAACTTAGGATACTCTTCACTGCTGGTGGAAATATAAAATGGTGTAGCCGCTTTGGGAAACTCAGTCTGAGAGTTCCTCAAAAAGCCACCCACAGAGGGACACAGGGCAGCCTCGCTGGTGCCAACCCTGGGCAGCGCAGGCTCACCACCTTCCTCCCCTCGTCCCTCCCCCTAGTCCCGCCCCTTCATTCCCCCTCCCCCTCTCCCAGTCAGTCCCTCTCCCCTGCCCAGCCCCTTCCTCCCTCCTCATCCCACCCTTTCCTCCAGCTCAGCACCTACCTGCCGGAGTGTGTGTTTGGCCGGGGTAGCTGCTGCCGGCTGCTGCACATCTCCGGCCTTAACTTTTCTTCTGCCCTCCCGGCCTCATGCGGCTGCTTGTCATGTTAGTCTGTCGCAGCCCAGTGCCAGTGAGGGGACCCACTGCACCAGGATGGTCCAGAAATCCCAGCTGTGCACACCTTTCTGCAGAAGTTGGTGATGAAAGGAAGAAACAGATTCGCGCATAGTGAGCTTTCATTGGAAAAAGTCTATTAAAGAAGGAAATGTCGCACCGGTTGTGATAATCATCAGTTTGTTAAAAAGGGCGATGAATAAGATAATGGCTGTCAATGCTCAGAAGAGTAAATTCTCGATTGATGAGTTTCTGAGAAATCAAGACAGCCTTCAAGGATGGAACAAGACCACAGAGCGGCAGGCAGATGTATCTTTGGTTCTGGTTTTTTAACTGTGATAATGAGACCTGTATTGAACGATGTCTTGAGAGAGTAAAGCCTAGTGGCAGGAGAGATGACAACCAAGAGAGCTTGGAAAGAGAACTCAGATCTACCTTCAGTCAACAAAGCCAATCATTGACTTGTGTGATGAAATGGGGAAAGTCAAGAAAAGAGATGCTCTAAATCTATTGATGAAGTTTTTGATGAAGTTGTGAAGATTTTTGGCAAGGTAAGTTAATTCTAAGCCTGAAAGCATCCTTGAAATCATACTTGAATATTACTTTGATAGCTGCTATCACTTCCCTTTTTAAGACAATTTTAATCTTTCATAACTACATTTCATTTAATAGCTGTAAAGTATGTAATAAGCCAAATTAATTTTTATGTCCTCTCTTTTTGGTTACAGGAATAGACAGTGAATTCAGGTTTAAATTTGTCTTAGTTATGGTGCTCAGAAAACAAGGATTAATCAGCTAGTCCTCTGTTTTTATCCAAAAAAAATTATCCATTTATAGTTTGTGCCTTCTGTGAGCAAAACTTTTTAGTGGGATTATATCCCTTTAGTAATTATTACATGTTAAAGTTAGGGATATCCACTTCCTCCTTTACTTGCAAGTTTTAAATTTCCAACCTTAGGTGAACTTGTGGACCAAATATCCAAGAAACTGTCCTGAAGTCAGTTTTTGCACAATGTGAACTGACCATTTCCCATACTTTGTTTACTAAAGCTTGTATAAAGTTTTCTGACAAGGCATATTCTTTGTGTCTAAGGGTTGAGTAGGGACACTGGACGTTCAGAAGCTGACAGAATTGTCTGTCAGCTTTAATCCAATGTAATTTGAGCAGATGTGGCAAGGATCACGTGCAATGGCTTATGTTCCTTATACTCTCTCCATGATTCAATTGATTTGAACAAAATCCTAGCAGCGAAGCCTTGAAATGCATTTGCTAGATTTATGCTAAATTGATTTGGTTAACATTTTAGTAACACTTCAAACTTTTTATTTGCTTTCTAGACTACATATAAGGAAGGTTACCACAAATAAGAAGAAATTTAATGGTTAAATTTCCCATTTGTATTTTATTTTTTGAACATTATTTCATGGGAATTTAAGAAGACTTAAAAAGCAATGCATTTTGGTCAGAAAAGTAATGAATATAAGTGTTTGGTTATTTGAAAAGAAAAAGTTAAAACATAGAGTTACCATATGATCTGCAATTCCACTCCTAGGTATATATCCAAAAGGAATAAAAACATAGTACAAATGAGCACAGACATTTGTAGTAATAACCATTCATAATAGTTCAAAGGGGGCAAAATCTCCAAATCCCCATCAATCAAATTAATAAATAAAATGTGGTATAGTCATGAAAAAGACTTTTGAGCTCTAGGTTGCTGCTCTAGGTTGAGCTCTAGGTTGCCCTTATTAATAGTGTACAGCTGACTAGAGCTTTACTGATAACACGATACACTCATTTTGTATGTTATGTGTATTATATACTTTGTTCTTACAATAAAGTAGACTAAAGAAAATGATACTAAGAAAACCATAAGGGAATGTACACAGTTACCATTCAATAAAAAAAAAAAAAGAAAACCATAAGGGGTGGCACCTGTGGCTCAGTGAGTAGGGTGCTGGTCCCATATGCCAAGGGTGGCGGGTTCGAACCTGACCCTGGCCAAAGTGCAACAACAACAAAAAATAGCCGGGCATTATGGTGGGTGCCTGTAGTCCCAGCTACTTGGGAGACTGAGGCAAGAGAATTGCCTAAGCCCAAGAGCTGGAGGTTGCTGTGAACTGTGACACCACAGCACTCTACCAAGTGCAACAAAGTGAGACTATCTCTAAAAAAAAAAAAAAAAGAAAGAAAGAAAGAAAAGAAAAGAAAACCATAAGGCACCAGGCACAGTGGCTCACATTTGTAACCCTAGCACTCTGGGAGATTGAGCCAGGAAGATTGCTTAAGGCTAGGAGTCTGAGCTTGCAGTGAATTGTGATGATGCCACTGCATTCTAGCCAGGGTGACAGAGTGAAGCACTATCTCAAAAAAAGGGAGGGAGGGATGGAGGAGGAAAGAAAGAAAGAGAGAGGGAGAAAAAAGGAAGGAAGGAAGGAAGGAAGGAAGGAAGGAAGGAAGGAAGGAAGGAAGGAAGGAAGGAAGAAGGAAGGAAGGGAGGGAGGGAGGTCGGGAGGGAGGGAGGTGGGGAGGGGGGGAGGATATGTTTACTGTTCAATAAGTGAAAGTGGATTGTCATAAAGGTCTTCATCCTCACCATCTCCATGCTGAGAAGAGACAGAAGAGAGGAAGAGCTGGTCCTGCTCTCTCAGGGGTGGCAAAGGCCTGGGAGGCGGCAGAAGGGGCAGGCACACTCAGTGTAACTTTATTCAAGGTCCATCGTGTTTCAGACCTCCAGGAGAATATAAAGTGGAGCTTGTCTGCACCTCTACCCACCTCCCTCTCCATCCTATTCCCCCGAAGATAATTACTCAGAGGGCAGGTTGCAGCTAATCCCCCTATACTTATTGCATATATTAATTTCTTGATGATTTTTATCTTTCATCAAATTTCTACTTCAATCACATCTTTCTTTCACTGGGTGATTTCCTTAGAGCCTCCCACAGTGTCTCATGAGAAACCCAGAGGGTGGTATTGCTGGCGTCCAGGCTGTTTGGCGTGGGTGCATCCACCGTCTGGGGCCTGGCATCCTGCCTCGGACTGTTCACAGAGTGGGCGTTTGTGACCTGTCCCTTTGTGGGATATTTTAATGTTCTCATTTACTCCAGAAAATTCCTCTCTTTTTCCGGAGACTTTTTTCCTTTTTGATTATGGAATGTTTTTTGCTTGGGGAGTGGGCACATGGGTGGATAGGAAGGTAGGAAAAGCGGAAAGGAAAATCATCTCAATTGGACTATGCGGATGGAATCTTCCTACAGAGGAGGATTTCTGTAAGTGATGTGTTGTGAGCTTGGGGGGGTGGGGGGGAGGCTGTTTCCAGGTTTCACAGCAGCCTAAATCATTATTTCAAATGAGGTGCACCAGGGTTTAGCTTTCTGGCTTTCCCTGAAGGATTTGTCAGGGTAGCTTTAGGGTTTTGATTAATTAACTTAAAGGTGGGATTCTATATAAATGCAAATTGTCACTTCTGCCCACTCATGGAGTCCCTGTCAGGCCCAGAAATGGGTCAGAACTGCGGAAAATGAAGTGGATGGGAATTTTTGGCTGGCGAAGGCTTCATCTGAATTTTCAGGAAGGTGGCACTGCTTGAGCAAATGCCACATTCACAGTACAGCATTTGCTAAATGGAACCTCCTGGGGTGGAGGCTCACCAGCCCAGGTCAGCAGCATGATACTAAGGGAACAGGAACTCAGGGAGCCCAGGAAAGGGATCTGGGAAGGTGCAGTGGACTGAATGTTTGTGCCCGCTCTTCTCATTCATATGTTGAAACCTTTACCCCCAGGCGATGGTGCAGAGCCTTTGGGAGGTGATTAGGTCATGAGAAGGAGCCCTCATGGACGGAATTAATGCCCTTACACGGGAGGCCCCAGAGAGACCCCTCACCCCTTCCATCACCAGGGAACACAGGGAGAAGGTGGTCATCTGTGGACCAGGAAATGAGCCCTCCCCAGGCGCCGAATCTGCCTGCACCTTGGTCTTAGACTGCTCAGCCTCAAGAAATGTGAGAAATTGGAAGTTTCCGTTGTTTGTAAGCCCCCAAGTAAGGATTTGTTGTTGTTGTTGTCGTAACAGCCAGAATGAACTAAAATAGAAGGAGAAAAACTTTCACAAAAATTCCAATCTTTGCAGTTGCCGAGGAAGGAACAGGTTTATGAAGTTGTAAAACTACACTAGGGACTCTGACGTCACATCTGCTGGTCCCTGGTATTTATTTCCACGCAAGGCAGAGTGTGTGTGAGGACTCAGAGTGACGAGGAGCACACACAGCCCCCATCTGCTCCATAACAGCCATAGGACTGAGCTCAATGACAGCGGGAAGGAGGCTGGCTCACCTGTCACACCCCTGGGCTGCTACTGACAGCGTGGGTGAACTTGGGACATGAAACCTATCCTCTGGGCTCACCTCACAGAAAGGCTGTGAAGTTCAGCAAGAAGGATCTGCAGATTGCTCAGTGTGACCACCCCTTAACAAATACCAGCTACCATTAACTATGTCCTTGCCCCCTCAGAGTTTCAAGAAATTTTTGATACTTTGGTAGTTTTCTGCCAGGACCTGCAGAGGGCGGCAGAGTGCTTTGCTGTCCGTCCCTTTTCCTGCCTCAGATTCTCAGGAGCCATTTCTTTCTTAGCTGCAGCGGGCACGGTGCCTAGGGCCAGTGAGACGTTTAGGGGCCCATGAAAGTGTTTTAATTCCTTTTAAAATAAGAAGAAAATATACAAAATTCATGAATACATATTAATGAAGTCAGCTGATAGTATGTTAATCTTTATATTGACACTGTTGTTAAATACAATTTTTTTTTTTAAATGAAGGAAGGGACGAACAAGGCAAAATTGTCACCAGCACGTGAAAGCCATAATGGCCCCCCATAGGATCTGGAACTCACTTTGGAGAGGAAGTTGGCAGCCTATGCTGCTGCTGCCTGTTTGCTCAGGTGACAGAACAGGTAGAGCCTGGACGGAGGTCCGAGTGGTGAGTGTGTCCAGTGATGCTACGGTCAGTGTGGGGGTGAACAAGGCCATTTTTCAAAGACCTGATGCTTACATCTTAAATTGTTGTGTAATGACACAAGCCATTTTTGATGGAAATTTCCTTATACAACATTGCATATGTTAGGCTTCTTTGGAAAGGTTTAATTTTTAACGGATGGAATATGCAGGTCTACGTATGCACACATGCGTACAAACATGCATGCATATGTCTGTATGTCTGTATATATATATAAAGTCAAATGGTATTATGCCAAGAGACTTAAGACAAATAAGACAAATGAAGGAATTAGAAAAATATCACCCCAAAGTATGATGGTAGGAAACCAGAAACACAGCAACACCACCACCCCCAAATATGCTGCTTTGGAATAAAGATGATTTTGAACTGATTATCTTGAGAACCTGCACACACAGCAGATGCTCTGAAAACAAGTAGGAGTCACCTTTCTGCTTCTACTTACTTTTTCCTCTTTCAGCAGATGAAGGTATTTAAGCCTGAGGCAAAAACCACCTGTCTGAGAATCACTCATTCCCCGGGTATCTCCCATGTGTACATGAGATACACACGTTAATAAACTTCTGTTTTTCTCTTGTCTGTCTGTCTTATGTTACAGGGGTCCATCCTAACCAAAACTTAGAAAAGGTAGAGACAAAGTTATTTTTTTTATTTACACAAACGATGCTGGTTTCTTGCTTCCCATTTCTGTCTTCTATCTCTTTGTTCCTACTCCTCAAAGGCAGCTCTTCTAAACCCTTTCTATTTTTTTCTGGTTCTCCTGCCTGACTTAGCAGTTTCAGACAAGAGCTACTATGGTCCAATTTCAGTAGATGAAGATTTAGCCATCTTAACATTTCCCACCTTACTTACTTTTCCTTCCCCAGCTACCAATAAAATCATATCCACAATTTTTAATTAAATCTGTGTTCTGAGGTTCTGTTTTTAGTGCTGTGGAAATATCCACTACTGAGTGAAGTACCAGCAATTACGTTTCCTTTCTTATATATTATTTCAGTTGTTCAGGAGTTAACGTTTGCCTCACTTTTAATATTTGTTTAGTTTTCTTTTTGTAACACATAACCTGTAATTTACCTGTTCCCCTCCTTCTTCTGGGGTTCTCTCTTTCAACTCATCCTTCCCACTGGATGATAGGGTGGCCCCACCCTCTCCAGGCAGACTCCACCACTGGCCTCACAGGAGCCCTCCTTGCTGCTTTCCTGGTTTCCTGGGTGCTGTTCTCACTCTTTCCCTTTCTTCTCATATTTAGTGTGTGTGTGTGTGTGTGTGTGTGTGTGTGCGCGTGTGTTCGTGTTCTTGAGACAGGGTCTTGCTCTGTTGTCCAGACTAGAGTACAGTAGCATCAGCCTAGCTCCCTGCAAGCTCAAATTCCTGGGCTCAAACCATCCTCCTACCCAAGCCTCCTGAGCAGCTGGGACTACAGACCTGTGCCATCATGTCTGGCTAATTTTTGTTTGTTTGTTTGTTTATAGAGATGAGCCTCTTGCTCAGGCTGGTCTTGAAAGCCTGATTTAGCCTCCTAATTTAGCACCTAGGAAAGCAGCAAGGAGGGCTCCTGTGAGGCCCCCCTGATCTAGCCACCTGAAATGCTAGGGTTACAGATATGAGCCACTGTGTCTGGTCTCCCCTTTTGAATAATTGCACATCTTGGTAGATTCTTGAGAAAACAAACATAACAGATTTTTTTCAACTCATTGTGCATCTGAAAATATCTTAACTCTACACGATTATTTGATAAATTGGCTTCCTAAAATTTTAAAGCATTCCTTCTTGCACTGAGAGGTGCAAGAAAATTTTGATTCTTAGTCTTTTATATTTGATTGTGTTTCCTTTTGGAAGGTTTGGGGATATTCTCCTCATCTCAAGAATTCTGAAATTTCACAATGACGGGCACAGCGTGGGATCTTTTCATTCATTGTGTTGGATATTTGCTAGATTCCTTTCAACCTGCAGACTCATTTCCTTCAATCCTATAAAATATTCTTGGACTCATTCTTTAAAATTGTCCCTTTTTTTCCAATTTTCTCATTCTGAATCTCCTATTACTTAAATCTTGTACCACATATTGATACTGATTTTCCTTCCTCCCCTACTTGGGAAGCACACCTTCCAAAGAAGGGAGTCAATGTTCCAAAGTTTAGAAGTTTAGATCATTTAAATAGACAAAGTTCAGAGAATTTTAACAGAATTTTAATATTTTTCTGTGTAATGGCTCAATTCACAGTTACAGTGATCTAATTACTCACAGTGGCCTTTTTCTTTGGGGAAAGGTATATTGAACATTCCACACTGAAGATGGAACAGTCATGGGGTCTTTGGACACCATGTGGTCTGAGTTAGGTACAGGGCAGTAAAGGAGGCAGTTAATCTATGACAAAGGTCAGTGATTAGAAGGGGGACATCTGGTCTCTGGTCTTTCCTAGTCATTTATAGAAAAGAACAATGAGGAAGAGAGTTAAGCTATGATCTAAGAAGCAGAATTTACAACTATGTGCTACATTACTCAGATCACAGTCATATCTCTCTCAAGGCTTGAAGTGTTTTTGAAGTTCCAACAGCTTTTAAATTTTATTTATTTTCACACTTCCTCCTCCTCATCAAGATCTTTCAAAGAGAACATCATAAACTCAATAGTTTTGAGTCCTTTTATGTTCAAAAGTTTAGTCCAATGTTGCTAGGAGTGCTTATTCCTAGAATATCATGTCCCATGGTGAGGGGAGATTGGACCAGCTATTAAGCTGAAGGTGAAAGTGACATGAAGGAAGTGACTTTGTGACCTGTGCCGGGCCAAATGGTTCCATCTTCAGTTAATGTGATTATTTAGGTAACCATTATTTTAAGCTTTTTCAATCATGGACTGACTCCATGGCAAACAAATGCTATAATAGTGGTGTAGACAAAACCAGGACAGAGCACAGCATATGATTATAATTCCTAGAATAAGTGACAGCTTAGGTCACCAAGTTCCCCTACATCCAGCTACTTAGCCAGTCATTTACAAAGGGTGTTGGATCAGAAAGTTAGTTATTTAGGTCTTTATTGATCTATTTATTTTATTTATTTATTTATTATTTTAGAGAGACAGTTTCTTACTTTGTTTCCCTCAGTAGAGTGCCATGGCATCCCAGCTCACAACAATCTCAAACTCCTGGGCTTAAGTCATTCTCTTGCCTCAGCCTCCCTAGTAGCTGGGACTATAGGTGCCTACCACAACTCCGGCTATTTTTAGTTGCAGTTTGGCCAGGCCAGTTCTAACCCACCGCCCTCGGTATATGGGGCCAGCACCCTACTCACTGAGCCACAGGCACCACCCCATTTGGGTCTTTATATCAGTCACAAATTTAGTGATGCTATCTGATTTACCTAGACTATAGACACAGCACTCAGTTTTGAGTCCAGAGAGCAGGCAGCTGAGAAGTTTCTTAGGTATTGGGCTTAAAGCATCTTCAGATGGAGTAAGAATAAACAGTGGCAATCTGACAGATGTTTCCGGTTCACAGTTTGTATCAGGTGTTCCTGTGAACTTTTTGATTAGTTCACATAGCAGCAAGCACAAAGTTGGTTTATACATGAGCAATTTTGATGGGTTTTCTGAGGTTTCTATTAAATTATCCACAGGGTATCAGGAAAGAGCAGTTTTAATTTTAGTAATTCCAAGTCAGAAAAAAATGGGAAAAAGCTGGAAACATTACTTTGGAGACTTATAGACTCGAAAGAATTAAGGATTTAGTCCAAATTGTAAGGAAATAGTAAAACTGCAGAGTCAATGGACAGAGCTAAAATCTAATAACAGGTGAGCTATAGTGATCTTCTAAGATATCGTTTTTTCTTTCCCCAATTCACCATTTGTACCAAAGATAAATCTTAATGGGACCAATTTGCTTGCAAAATAAGTTTTAGTGTTATACGTGGCCTGATTATTTGCATAAAATACAAGAATAGTAAATGGCCACAGAGAGCAGTGAATTTTCAAGCAGTGTGTTGTGAGAGGATCTTAGGTATGCCACAACATTTTTGAAGATCATTAACCAAATTATTTTAAAAAGAATTTCAAAGCATAATAACTATATTCCTTCTTCTACTATTTTTTTTTGATCAACATAATTTAAATGTGCCACAGAAATTTAACTATGGGTTCAAGTATGTTATGAAATAAAAAGGTTTTAATTGTTTGATCAATAAGATCAATAAAAAGGAGATACACTGATATAGACTCTTTTAAATTGGCTTTGCTGGAACTTTCATAAGGAATTTGGAGTAGACTTTTATAAACCTCAAGGCTAAGAAGTGAAACCAATGATTTTCCATCAGACTGTGCCTGTAATACTTTTATGAATGAGGTGAATTTCATTTCTCTCTTCTCTCGGATCCGAAATGTGATTCCCGGGCCTGTCAAAAAGTGACAGTCATCACTTATCACGTTCATTACTGCATAAAGGAGCTGCGTAGACAAAGTAGCAGGCCAGTCTTTCAAAGGGGCTTTTAATTGGCGTGCCTCAAAAGTCCACCTCAATGTCTTAAAGCAGAAAATATGAAAATGTTTTATTCCAGTCAATGCCTTGGTAAAATAACCCATATTTCAATTGTGTCATGTGATGAGAGACAACACATTTTTATTAAACTTGAGTAAATAACTATATCACCATAAGTTAAGACTACTCACAATTTGCTTCCAAATTCTGGAGAAATCAGGTGGTGAGAAAGGCAAATGTGTCAACTTTGCTCACAGAAGTATACTTTACCTACTGTTGTGGTGGTGTATGGAGAGCTCAAAGGTAAAAAGGTTTTCTCAACTCTGGAAAACAAAACATTAAAAGAATTAGTTATTTTTCTTTTTTTTTTTTTTTTTTTTGCAGTTTTTGGCTGGGGCTGGTTTTGAACCTGCCACCTCCAGTATATGGGGCCAGCACCCTACTCCTTGAGCCACAGGTGCCACCCAAGAATTAGTTATTTTTGGCTCGGCACCTATAGCTCAACCAGCTAAGTCACCAGCCATGTACACCTAAGGTGACAGGTTCGAATCCCCAGCCCGGACCCGCTAAACAACAATGACGGCTGCAACCAAAAAATAGCCGGGCGTTGTGGCGGGCGCCTGTGGTCCCAGCTACTTGGGAGGCGGAGGCAGGAGACTCGCTTAAGCCCAGGAGTTGGAGGTTGCTGTGAGCTGTAATGCCACAGCACTCTACCCAGGGAGACAGCTTGAGGCTCTGTCTCAAAAAAAAAAAAAAAATAATAATTAATGTGGTTCCAATTGGATGCTTGCATTAAAGGGGAGTAATGAATGAGGTGCCCTAGAGGTTGTTGTCCCCGTGAACTTCCCTTTGAAGGCATCCAGAGGCATCCAAGTTGTTCTAGTGTTGGGCCCCCTTGGGGCTGTGTATTGCTTTGATATATTTCATCCATTTTATCATTATATTTTCTTTTCCTTTCCTTTTTGTAGAATGCTCTTGAGATCAAAGAACTCAAAAAGTACGGCCCCTTTGACCCTTATATCAATGCCAAGGTGTGTACTTTGCTGCCAGGATATCTCTTTATCATTTCTCTGAGCTGTACCTCTTCTTTGGCCCTCTCTGGTTTCCATTCAGGCTCTCCTCATCACCCTATTGCCTGCATCAGCCCATCTGCTTTTGGCTTGTCTGGAAATGGAAAATGCAGCTGCAGTGGATTTTGATTTTATTTTTTAAATCCACACTAATTTGGGAACTTTGAACTCTGAAGTGGTAGGAATAGGGAAGTAGAAGGGACCATATTATGTGCTTAATTTACTATTACAATTTTTTACTTATTTAAATTTTTAAAGACAGTTAAAAGATACCAAACACATTAGCTTACTTTTTTTTCCCTTAAGACTTTGCTTACTTTTTAATAAGCACCAAAAAAATGATTAAATTGTATTTCTTAGAATTAATCATTTTTTTAGTTTACTTTCTATATGTCATTTGACATGGAATATGATTTTCAGGTTTCTAAAGTGGGTGGAGATATGGGAAATGGGTGACTCCATTTTGTTCTGTTAAAAGCTGTTGCTTGCCTCTCCCTGCTCATTTCCTAGTGTTTGTACATTTCTGCCTTATGCTTTTAAACCTCAGTCCAGTCTCTCTAAGCTATTAGCTTTTCTCTCTGCTTGATGATTATTGGCCCATGGAGCGTTCTGAAATAGGAAATGATGTTGTAGGACCAAGCAGGGCACTTGCCTTGAGTCTCCCTCCCTGTGAAGCTGGGACAAGTCCTGGTCTGATAGACCTGGTAATGAACAGCCCAGCCCTCTCTATCCCTCAGGGCTTCACCACATCAGAGCAGCAAAGCTTGTCAACGTGTGGTGGTATTTCCTCAGTAGTCTCACCTGCTGTTTTAGATGGGCGATTTTATTCAGATGAAGCTTGGTTTTTGGCAGCAATCTCAAGTTTACTTGAGATGATGCATTATCCTTGTTAGCTGTCTTTTATGTGCTCTTAATATAGCTGCCTTGGGGAAGGGAAACATAAGGCAGTTCTGTATGTTTCCAAACACAAGCTGATACTTCATGCTTTTCTTTGAGAAATACTGATTTAGGAAACAAAGCTCCCTATGGGCTGGACCTTTAGATTTTCTTTAGCTACTGGCCCTTAATAGTGGTGCAGCAGTTTGACCTGAGGTGGTAGAAAACTTCAGCTCTGCTTTGGTCTGCTCTTTAAATTCTGTTTTCTAATCTCCAAAATAGGAAGATAATCTTACCTAGCTGTTTGGGTTTTGGGGTGTTTTTTTTTGGTGGAAGAGGGGAAAACTGAGGGGTTATAGACTATCATGTCAGATCTGAGTTTGAGTTCTGGGCTGACACTGGTTTGTTGTCTTGAGCAAGCTTACTTAATTTCTCTGAGCTTCAGTTTTCACTACTAAAAAGCAGGGTACCACCATCTGCCTTGCTAGATTATTTTGTATTTTTTTTTCTTTCTTTCTTTCTTTCTTTCTTCCTTTCCTTTCCTTTCCTTTTCCTTTTCCTTTTCCCTTTCCCTTTCCCTTTCCCTTTCCTTTTCCTTTTCCTTTCCCTTTCCCTTTCCCTTTCCTTTTCCTTTTCCTTTCCTTTCCTTTTTCCCTTCCCTTCCCTCTCTTTTTATTGAGACAGAGTCTCACTTTGTGGCCCTCGGTAGAGTGTTTTGGCATCATAGCTCACAGTAATCTCCAGCTCTTGCCTCAACCTCCTCAGTAGCTAAGACTACCGGTGTCTGCCACAATGCCTGGCTTTTTTTTTTTTTTTTTTGGTATAGACCAGGTCTCCCTCTGGCTCAGGCTGGTCTCAAACTCCTGTGCTCAGGCAATCTACCCGCCTTGGCCTCCCAGAGTGCTAGGACTATAGGTGCGAGCCACCAGGCCCGTGCTATTTTGTAGTTTAAATTAAAATGTACATAAATTTAAAATATCTAGTAACTAGAAATATTTGAGATTCTAATTTTTTAAAGTATTTATAATGTATTTCTGAAAAGACATTTTGGAATCTGATCTTAATGAAACATTGCTCAATTTGTCTATATAGGGTTTTCTTTTGTGTAGAAGGACCTTGAAGTGATTATTTTCCCACTCAGTAGTTAGTTTAGTTAGCTTACAAAGCTTTGATTAAAAGGCAAGACTTTGGGTTTTTGTTTTTGTTTGAGACAGAGTCTCACTCTTTTACCCCAGGTAGAATGCTATGGCATTGTCATAGCTCACTGCAACCTCAAACTCCTGGCTTCAAGTGTTCCTCTTGCTTAGTTTCCTGAGTAACCAGCACTACAGGCACCTGCCACCATGCCTGGCTAATTTTTTCTATTTTTGGTATAGATAGGGTCTTGCTCTGGCTATTCTCAAGTGTTGCTCAGTGATCTTCTGCCCTCAGCCTTCCAGGGTGCTAGGGATTGCAGTGGTGAGCCATCATGCCTGGCCAAGACTTTGGTTCTTGAAAGTACATTTTCCTATCTTTTAATTTTTCACACATAAAGGAAATTAAAGAATATTATTATCTCTTTGTAAATTCTGCCCTTTACCTTTTCCTGCATACCTTGAAAGGCCAAAAATGATGCAAACTGTATTAAGGGATAAAGCTAGGTTGATCTGAGAATGCAAAGCCTCTTGAGCTCATTCAAATCTAACCTTGCTAGGTTTTGTCCTAACTCATGGGATTTTCACAGATCTTGCTAGTGGCTAGGTTTTGATCAAGTACTTTTTTTTTTTTTTTGTAGAGACAGTTTCACTTTATTGCCCTCGGTAGAGTGCCGTGGCATCACACAGCTCACGACAACCTCCAACTCCTGGGCTTAGGTGATTCTCTTGCCTCAGCCTCCCTAGTAGCTGGGACCACAGGCACCCGCCAGAACACCCAGCTAGTTTTCTGTTGCAGTTTGGCTGGGGCTGGGCTTGAATCCGTCACTCTCAGTATATGGGGCCTGTGCCCTACCCATTGAGCCACAGGTGCTGCCCCATCAAGTACTTTTGAGTGCTAAGTCTTATCAGGTACTTGTAAAGATTAAATGTTGTAAATGCCTTTTTAGGGAGCAAATGTGGTTTTCATGAGCTTTGGTATTCCTCTTTGACATTTGAGACTTTGTTCTTCAACAAATCAGTGTGAACCAACTAAATGTAAATTATACTTAGCTAAGGTAAAATGACAAAAATTCTTAATTTCCCCCCTTTTAAAATAATTTTAACTTGGTGTGAATATCATAAAATGGACAACACTTAGGTTAGTTTTTTTTTTCTTTTGTACACTTTAAAATAATTTACAGTCTTTTAGCTAAGCAGGGGTCCTCAAACTTTTTAAACAGGGGGCCAGTTCACTGTCCCTTAGATGGTTGGAGGGCTGGACTGCGGGGCCCAGGGATGAGTCAGCTGCTAAGCAGGACAGGCAGCAGTGGCAAAAACATCCTGTGGGCCGGATAAAGGTCCTTGGCGGGCTGCATGTGGCCTGCGGGCCGTAGTTTGAGGACGCCTGGCTAAAAGAGTCTTGGAGTTTTATCTAGACTAATTCTTTCATATGTAATCAGCTTAGCTGTTTTCATGAGAATCACCTGGCAAGTTTTTTTAAAACTATATTTTGAAAATATTTCCAACCTAAGAAAAGTTATGAGAATAATAGAATGAAGTGCTGTATACTCTTCTTGTTACTCTACTTATAAACGTTTTGCTATGTTTATATGTAGACGTGCCTTTTCTATGTGTGTGTGAATATTTAATGCATACATATATATGTAGTATTAGGTTATTAAATATAAAATATCCAATTTCACTTTGATACTTCTTTTTACTTTTGTGGTGAAGGTATACTCATTCTTTCACACACATATTTTGGCTTGTGATTGATTAGCTTTCACATTTTTTAGAGCAATTTTTGTGAAACCATGAATTAGTGAAAATTTTGTGTTGTTTTGAGTATGAGTTCCATTGTGGGGCCAATGCACTGCAGACAGCTTGAAATATCAACAGAGAGTTTGGGAAGGATGTGGCTAATGAGCCACATGGCATGTTGATGGTTTAAGCGGTTCTGTTCTGGTGATTTTCATCTTGAAAAATGAGCCACGTGGGCAACCTGAAACCAAGGTATATAATAATGAACTGAAAGCTGAAGTGGAAGTGAATCCATCTCAACCTACATGTGAATTAGTGACAAGGTTTGATGTTACTATTCTAATAATATTGGACCATTTGAAACAAATTGGCAAGGTAAAGAAGCTGGGTAGATGGGTTCCACATGAATTAAACAAGCATCAGAAGAGGTATGGTCTAGAAGCTTGTCTTTTTGTGCTATCATGACATAAAGACAAACCATTTCTACACTGTATTGTTATATATGATGAAAAATGGATTCTTTTTGACGATTGTAAGCATTCAGCACAATGGTTGGATAAAGTGCTGAAACAACAATCCAAAACCAAATGTTCATCAAAAATGAAGATTATAGTGTCTTGTGGTCCAGCACTGGTGTTGTTCACTACAGCTTCATGAAACCTGGTCATGCAGTTACAGCAAATGTCTGCTGCAAGAACCTGGATGAAACGATAAGGATGCTTGTGATTAAGCAGCCGAGATTGGTCCACAGAGACAGGCAGGACAATCCTCTTCCAGGACAACGCTCAACACATGTAGCATAAACAACTCTACTCAGACTACAGAGGCTGGACTTAGAAACTATTTATCATCCACTTTATTCACCAGCCATGCACCAACTGACTACCACTTCTTTCAAGCTTTGGACTACCTCTTGCAAGGAAAAATATTCAGTTCTCAAAAAATTGTTGAAAATACTTCTTGTTCTCCAGGCTTCTTCACTGCTGGCATAAACAAGTTACCATTGAGATGGCAAAACTGTGTTGAGGGTGTAGATGCAGAGTTTGATTAATTATACTGTTTGAGATTTGATTCAAAATAGGATATTTAACATTTAATGACCTAATGTATAAAATTGTAGCTGATGATGAATAATTTAAGATTAAGACACAGACATTATAATCTTCTAACCCTAATTATTTCAGTTTAGTATTTGTTAAGTCTTCAACCTAAATTTCCTAAGAACAAGGGCATTCACTTATAAAACCACATACAGTTATTAAATTTAGAAAATTCAACTTTTTTTTTTTTTTTTGAGACAGTATCACTCTGCTGCCTTGGGGTTGAGTGGTATGACATCATCATATCTCACAGCAACCTCAAAACTCTTGGGCTCAAGAGATCCTCATGCTTCAAGCTACCTGTGTAGCTGGGATTATAGGTGCCTGCCATAACGCCTGCTAATTTTTCTTTCTTTCTTTCTTTCTTTTTTTTTTAGTAGAGATGGGGTCTTGCTCTTGCTCAAATTGGTTTCAAACTTCTGAGCTCGAGCAATCCACTGGCCTCAGCCTCCCAGAGTGCTAGAATTAAAGCTGCGAGCTACCACACCTAGCAGGGTTTTTTTATTTGTTTTTGAGACATTGCCTTACTCTTTCACCTGGCCTAGAGTGCAGTAGCATCGTCATAGCCCACTGCAGCTTCAAACTCCTGAACTCAAGCCATCTTCCTGCCATGGCCTTCTAAGTAGCTGGGACTTAGAGAGATGTGAGCCACCTACCCTGCTAATTTTTTCTACTTTTAGTAGAGTTAGAGGTCTTACTCTTGTTCAGGCTGGTCTCAAACTCCTGAGTTCCAGTGATCCTTCCCACTTGGCCTCCCAGATTGCTAGGATTATAGGCATGAGCTACTGGGCCTGTCCAGAAAATTCAACATTGATGCCCTATTGTTATCTAATGTACTACATAGAATCCACATTTAAATTTTACCAATTATCTCAATTATGTCCCTCTTCAGTATCTTTTAGAGCATTTTTTTTTTCTGGTCCAAGATCCAATCCAGGAACATACATAATGTGGAATTGTTCCCTCAGCCTTTCTTAGTCTTTCATGACATTGATATTTTAAGAGCATAGGCCAGTTGTTGTGTAAACTGTCCTTTAGTTTAGTTTTGTCTGATATTTGCTCAGGTTATACATTTCTGCCAGAAATGCCACAGAAGTGATATTATGTCCTTTGTCATGCTCATAGCACAACACATGATGTAAGTTTATCTCCTTCTTGATGATGAAATAATTAAGCTTGAGAACCACTGCTCTAGGCCAACTTTCCACCCAAAGCAGGAAGCTTTTCCCCTCTGTTGCCTGAAAGTGAGGCCATTTATTCCTTATTTTATTCATTTGTTTTTCCCAAATTTCCAAACAAAATTCACTACCACTTGGTAGCCTGTTTTTGGATTCCACCAATTTTGAGTTTTTTAAGTTTGGTTGACATCTTTCTTCCTAAACCTGGAATGTTTTGGTCAGAGTTCTGCATTCCAGAACATTACAGAGTAAGTCTAACTCTTCTTCCACATGGTGGACTCATTTCTCATATTTCTCCTATGTTATTTCAATCTCCATAGACCCAGTTTTTCCTTTCTTTTCAATTATAATATGTAGAACATACACCTTGGTTGCTACAGAGAGCTGTAGGCTAGGTCTCTAACTTAGGCATCTGTCTACAATGAATCAGTGTATCGTTGTGCTATAATCTAAGTATGAGGAGGAGATGGTCCTAAAGTAGTTCTAAGAAGAGAAAAGCTATGCAGATGTTTCTGTACAGTTTTCCACTGCTTGTATTTTATGCATATAATGGGTTTATACATTGAATGGAGTCTTCAGACTTTCAGGGGGTATGTGTAGGGATCTCTACTTAAAAGTAGTAACTAGAGCAAGGAAAAATATAAGTGGATTGCAGGATGGAAAGGAATGGCGAGTTTGTTCAAAGACTTTGGGGGAGAAACTGGATATTTGATCTCAGTCTCCTTCCTCAGACTTATAGTAATATGATTCTGAGAACTCTTAAGGTCTTATGAGCACCTGTAATATGATTTGGAAGGTGTGAAAGGAAAGGATTCCGAATGATAAGCAGCCTATGCTTCTCCTTAGAATACTTCTCTTTCTTGTGGGTCCATAAATCAACATTTAGTAATAGTTTTCTGGGTGGGCCTTATACTCTGAGGCAAATCTGGGGTTAGACCTCCTAATAGTTACTTTTAAGCCCCAACTCCTTTGTAATTCCCAAATGAACCACTGATAATTTCTGCCTTGATAGTTATCAGGCTCAAAGGAGAAATAGTAATAAGAGCTTGTTGTTTTGGCCTATGTTCAGTGGTAGAGAGATGTGGTCATCACAGACATTAAATGAGTATTATTGTTACCAGACTATGGCAAGACTAAAACCTAAGTAACATGCTCCCTACACTGTGAATATGAGCATACTTTATAGATGTGGTTAGACCATTTATAACGTGAGGCAGGAAATTTGCCAATAGTAGTCAAGACCTTGCCTTAACCAGGTTAGCTTTGTGGCAGCTGCTTCTTTCTAGCAAAAAGAAATGGAGACTATAAGTGTGTACTACCACACCCACTTACTTTTTTTTTGTTTGTTTATTCTTTTTTGTAGAGACAAAGTCTTGCTATGTTATCCTGGCCCCAATCAATCCTCCTGCCTTGGCCTCCCAAAGTACTGGGATTATGGGTGTGAGCTACCATGTCTGGCCTCTTTTGTTTTTGCTAACTAGATGGTTGCAGGGGTCCTCAAACTTTTGAAACAGGGGGCCAGTTCACTGTCTCTCAGACCATTGGAGGGCCGGACTGCAGGCCCCGGGATGAGTCGGCTGCTAAGCAGGACAGGCAGTGGTGGCAAAAACACCCGGCGGGCTGGATAAATGTCCTCGGCGGGCTGCATGTGGCCCACAGACCATAGTTTCAGGACGCCTGGTTTAGAGTTTTACATAATGGAATACTTTTTATAAAATCAAGGGCAAGGCTGGGCGCCTGTGGCTCAAGTGGCTAAAGTGCCAGCCACATACAACTGAGCTGCCAGGTTCAAGTCCAGCCGACACCCGTCAGAAACAATGATGGCTGCAACCAAATAATAGCTGGGTGTTACCGTGGCGCCTGTGGTCTCAGCTACTTGGGAGGCCAAGACAGGAGAATCGCTTGAGCCTAGGAGTTGGAGGTTGCTGTGAGCTGTGATGCCATGGCACTCTACCTAGGGCGACAGCTTGAGGCTCTGTCTCAAAAAAAAATCAAGGGAAAATTATTCTGGTTTTGGGGAGATAACTTGAATATAAAAGAGACAGTAGTATTTGCTTTAGAGTAAATGAAGGGTTTTCTGGGTTGGAATTTTAATAAGACTAAGCTGACTTTCTTGACTCTTGCTATCACTCTAATCTTGAGATGTGAAATCTGGAGAATCCTCTTAAAACTTGTTCTGGTTGCCACCCAGCCCCTGACTCACTTTACAGAAAGATCCTGTGCGCTTTTGTTGATGTAACAGTCCTTTCATCATGAGAAAGTGAAGTGATAGTTCTAAGTTTACTTAGGGAACTCATGCCATGGTTTAATAGGAAATGGACATTCTAAATGATTGTCCTATAAGGTTTGTTTGACACAGGGAACCTCAAGGATTTGCTTTCTGCCCAGTGTTTGCCCTTCCTCCAGACTTTAGGTTGATATGGAACTTGCTTCTGGGGGCCCAGTTGTATCACAGGAGGCAGCTGCTGACAGGTTGGGTTCTGTGGCCAATGAAGGCAGTCTACACTTTCTTGGCAGCTGATCTTCTTGAGCTGTATTTGAACTCAGAGCAGCTTCCTCTGCATCTTCTGTTTATCTCTGTGTGTTTATCTTTGCATGGGGCTCCTGCTACCACCTCCTTCTGTCCTTACTTCAATTAAAAAAAATTTTTGCCCCCATTCTGGCCTTTTGGAGCCTTCCTCCCAACAGCTCTGGATCTTTCTTGTACACTTGGTGTAGCTGGAAAAAATGATGCAGTCAAATGCCAGATCAAAAGCAGATGGAATTGCATGCATGTTTGGGTAACTCCTAATCCATTACTTTTAATGTTATTAATAGAATTAAAGCAATTGTAGAAACATCTAATTTGTATCTTTTGATCACTGAAAGGTGCACAATATTGACTTGATGGACAAACCTTCTCTTAAACTTTGTTTCCCAAAAGTATTGTAACAAAAGACTCCTGGATAAATTCAGGAATCTCAAAATCTTGTGGGAGAACTACTTTCATTAGTGCTTCTCAGAAAGGAGAGGTTGTGAAAATTTTTTTCTGCTCTAATTATATATTGTCAATAGTAGTAAAAGAAAGAGCACAATTGGAATGACTAATATTTTGCTTCTAATGATTGATAAAGCCCAAAGTTCTCTCATTTTATCCCAAAGTCTGTCTTTAGGATTGATTGTCTTTTTTTTTTTTTTAAACAAAATTGATATTACAGGACTATGGGTTATGATTTTGAACTTACGACAGTGTTACATTTGAATATTTTGCACCTCTCATTTGAAACATTCCAGTGTCTGATTGTATCTTTCTTACATGAGAAACTTCCACAAGCTGGCTGCTGTTTTAATGAAGTAGACACTGCACACCCTGATTGGTACAGGCTCCTGGGGTCAGCACAGTGCAGTCCAGGGACCCATGTGCCCCTGTGGCTGGGCCCAAGTGCATCCCTCCCCAGAAACGGCTGTTTGGCTGATACTTGAGAGTGTTTTTTGATCCTCTGCTCTGCTGCTACTGATGGCTAATGGATCTGCATGCAAGAAACTACACAGATAACAAACTTTTTAATAAAAAATTTATGTATGAGGCAGTGGATGGTTGACAAATCCAGAATGAGAACCAAAGAATTGAATAAGTATAAATTGTTGAAAAACCAGTTGAAGTTTAAAATGAAACAGCAGCAGTGAGATATATATATATATATATATATATATATATATATATATATATATTTGTTTTTTTGAGATAAAGTCTTACTTTGTCTCCCTTGGTAGAGTGCTGTGGCATCATAGCTCACTGCAACTTTAAACTCTTGAGCTCAAATGATCCTCTTGCCTTAGCCTCCCAAATAGCTGGGACTACAGGCATACAAAGCCTGGCTAGTTTTTCTGTTGTTAGTAAAGATAGGGTCTTGCTTTTCCTCAGGCTGGTCTCTAATTCCTGAGCTCAAGCAATTCACCCACCTTGGCCTCCCAGAGTGCTAGGATTATAGGTGTGACCACTGTGCCTGATCTGGCAGTGATATTATTGGTGTTCATCTGTGCCAGACTTTGCTCTCCTTGTAATCCTTGGTGGGACATAGGGGAATTACTGGGGGGACATTTGGCTGATTGGAGCAGTCAAGCTGCTGTGCAGGGGAGTATGCCTTGATCCTGACTCTTCCAAGTATTGCTGCTATTTTTTCATTTGAATTTCAGCGGTTTTATTGTGATCATCCAAGTCAGGTGCCAGTCAGTCAGTTACCTTTCTGACGTGATCTACTTGTTAACCCTTTAGAACAATGACAATGAGACGGCCCTGCATTGTGCAGCACAATATGGCCACACAGAGGTGGTGAAGGTGCTCTTAGAGGAGCTAACTGACCCTACCATGCGCAACAACAAATTCGAGACACCTCTGGACCTGGCAGCGCTTTATGGGCGACTGGAAGTGGTGAAGATGCTTCTCAACGCACACCCCAACCTTTTGAGCTGCAACACTAAGAAGCACACCCCCCTGCACTTGGCAGCAAGGAACGGACACAAAGCCGTGGTCCAGGTCCTCCTTGATGCTGGCATGGACAGCAACTACCAGGTAGCAGGAGGGGGACCACATACTCCTCTCAGGCTTCAAGGGACTTAGTTGTTTTAGAAAAGACAAGTGTCATGCTTCTGGGCTGTGTTCTTATTTAGCACGTTTCATATTATGTTTCACCTGCCTCCATTTGTTGACTTGTTTTAATGTGAAACTTAGAGGACAAATGAACTCCTCACGTGAGTCTATTACTTTTTTTTTCTTTTCAGGGTATAATACCCTGAAAAGATGTGCTTGTAGACTACCTCAAAATTAGAAAAGTTTCATTATCTTCCTATACATGTGTTCCCATTGCCACCATTTAACTCCTCCAGCCTCTTATCAACCTGATGTTGCCAACAGGAGATTAGCGCTTCCCTTCATTGTTAGCCTTCCTCATTCAGATGGATGATTCCTTACGCCTTGCCTTGGCCAAAGAACATTTAATATGAAGCCATTTTTCTTCCCTGGTGCTTCCCTGGTACTACTTCCCATTTCTTACTCTGTCCAGGAAGGTAGAGTTTTGAGTTTGACCAATAGGTAGCTCCAAGAATAACTGTGTAGTTACTCATTTGTGGCCTACTGGTGGCATACAAACAGCCTTGATGTGTGGGCCATAATTGTAGTTTTAGAATCCGTACAAGAACATTTGGAAAGATAATGATAGAGGGCTTTCTGTGGTTTATTTTGTGTGTGTCCCTTGTCTCTGTCCTGTTTGTCATGTGAAGCCACGCCAAATTGGTCTGATGACATCCTGCTCTGGGCTCTCATTTGCTTTCCAGACGGAGATGGGCAGTGCTTTGCATGAAGCTGCTTTGTTTGGCAAGACCGATGTGGTGCAAATCCTGCTGGCTGCAGGTGAGAGGTCGGCAGCACTCTTGTCTACACAGCATGCCAGGGTTGGGATTGTTTTCTCCCTGACCTCCCCTGGGGAGGATTTTTGCTGGCTGCATTTGAACCCAGTGTATGTGTGTCTGTCTCCACTGGTTGATTACAAATGTGTCAGTTCTTAAATAGCTGGATTAAATGGCTTTGGATGAAAAATGTTGGTCATGCTGCTGGCAGCCTTGGATATCCTTGAATTTGACCTTCTTTGTGGCTGGCTTGAAAATACTTACTCCCCTGGTCCACCTGCTGTGCTTTTCTAGGAATTGATGTCAACATAAAAGATAATCGTGGACTGACTGCTTTAGACACTGTCCGGGAGCTGCCTTCTCAAAAGAGCCAGCAGATAGCAGCACTAATTGAAGGTATCAGTCCATCTCTCTGTCTGGGTGACCAGGGGACATACTAACTGAAGCTAGACTTTTATATTGGTACCGCTTTTTAAAAAATCTTTCCGTGTAGATCATATGACTGGGAAAAGAAGTACAAAAGAGGTGGATAAAACTTCCATACCCCAGTCATCTCTCATCACCAGTATGGACTCCCTATCACAGAAGTCTCAGGGTAAGATAACTCTTTCTGCCTATGGAGGGGAGCCTAGCTTGAAAACAGTTGAACATTCTTAGGCAGACTAGAAAACTCTTAATCTAAATAATCTAGGGGTTGTAAGGACTTAAGATCTCAAGGTATAAAGAATAGCTGAAACTCTCAGGAGAGGAAAATAATTATTTTCTTGCTCTGGGTTAGTGTTAGAGTTCAGATGACTGAAGAGGCTTTGGGTTGCTGCAGTGATTGGAACCCGAGATGTGCTCCCCTTTTAGTTACTCTCTTCCCTTCCAACCTCCCCTTCAGGTGATCTGGAGAAAGCAGTGACTGAACTGATTATTGATTTTGACACAAATACTGAAGAAGAGGGTCCCTATGAGGTGCTGTACAACGCTGTCTCCTGCCATTCCTTGGACAGCATGGCCAGCGGGCGATCATCTGACCGAGACTCTGTGAACAAAGAGGCTGAGGCGGCAGGAGTGAAAACTGCTGGAGTGAGGCCTGTATGTGGACTCGGCCCTGAACCTTCTGGAGGCTGTGCTGGCTGTTGTCTGTGCTATGGGGAGTACTGGGGAGAGCAGTGTGACTCTGGTGCTGCTCCTATGTCAAAGCCTGGGGCTAGCAGGGCTCAGCAGTGTCTCTCTCTTGCTTAATGTGGTAAAACTACACAGATCACACTGAGGTAGAGTTTTAGTTTTCCCAGTTTGGTATACTCAGTTTGCATTTTTCCATTACTCTGTTGGCCTTAGAGCAAGTTAAAGCATTTTATTTCTGTTCAGCCTAGGTGCTGCTTTTGCCAAAAGCTCTTTGCTATGTATCTTCTTTTTTTTTTCTTCTTTCTTTTTGCAGTTTTTGGCCGGGGCTGGGTTTGAACCCATCACCTCTGGCATATAGGGCCAGTGCCTTACTCCTTTGAGCCACAGGCACCACCCAATGTATCATCTTTTTTTTCATTCTGGAAAGAAGATGCTCACTAAAATGATTTCCTATCTGCTCCAAGTATATACTCACCTTCCATTTGCTCTCAAGGAATTCTTCCTTTGGATTTGGGTGGGTTCTTTATTCAGCAGAGTTGTAGCAAGGCTTAATCAGATATTGTATTAAGTGTCCAGTGTTCATATTTTATCCATTTATAACATCTCTGGCCATTAAGATAATAGGATCAGAACAATTCTGAATTTTTCCTTCTTAAAGTACACCTGCCAGGCCAGGCACAGTGGCTCACGCCTATAATCTCAGCACTTGGGAGGCCTAGGTGGGTGGATTGCCTGAGCTCACAGGTTTGAGACCAGCCTGAGGCAGAGTGAGACCCCATCTCTAAAAACAGCCAGGCATTGTGGCCAGCACCTATAGTCCCAGCTACTCAGGAGGCTGAGGCAAGAGAATTGCTTAAGCCTAGGAGTTTGATATTACTGTGAGCTATGACACCATGGTACTCTACCAAAATGAGACTCTATCTCAAAAAAAAAAAAAGTATACCTTCCCACTATATCTTTCTGTAGTACAGATGCATCTCGACTTATGATGAAGTTACATCCCAGTAAACCCATCATTAAGTGGAAAATATCCTACTAAAAATGCATTTAATATACCTTACCTCCTAAACGTCATAACTTTAGCCTAGCCTTCCTTAAATGTGCTCAGAACATTTAACATTAGCCTACAGTTAGGCAAAATTATCTGACACATGGCCTATTTTATTATAAAGTATGTATTGTCTCACATGTTTTATTGAATACTGTACTGAAAGTAAAAAAACAGAATGGTTGTGTGGGCACTAGTAGTATGTTTTCTGTTGAATGTATATCACTTTACACCACTGTAAATTTGAAAAATTATAAGGCAAATCTTTATAAGTTGGGACCATCTATAGTCGCTTTTATTTCCAGTCTACAGGCTGTCCTCAAGACTCCTCCCTGCCTTCCCTCCCAGGGTTATGCTGTGAGTCTAGTCTTGCATCCCACTGACCTTCCTTCCGGCAGTGCCAGACATGGTCATGTGCAGTTTTATGCACTGACAGTTATCTAAACTGGCCATTGCTCTGACAAAATCTCAGTGCTAATCCCACCTTGGGACATATTTTCAGGTGAAAATATTTTCATATTCCTAGAGAAGCTGGCCTCTTTCCCTTTTGTCTGAATCTGGTGTGTAATCATTTTGATGATCTGTTGGGTGGTAGGTAATTCTTGGTCTTTTTAGGTATGCCCTGGGAGTGGCCTGAGGATTCTTGGAGTATTCTTTCTTGTGAGGCTCCTTACTCTGCCCTGCTCTGCCTGAAAATTGTCCCAACAGTATAGATCTTGGAAAGGCCTACAGTCCACCAGTAGCCCACTAGAGTGGGTATTAAGCACTATGACAAAAGTTCTCGTGAATACTGAAAGCAAGTACATATGCCAGGCACCACTGGCATAATGGTTCTGTAGACAGAGTTAGTTGTCGTCACTTCTTTCATTGCTAGATTTAAGCAAATTTAGCTGTGGAGGCTTTGCTCTAATGGGTATTTACAGGAGGTGTCCATTAGGGGGAGCTGGAGCCTTTGCAAAAAGCACACAGTTACTGAAGAAAGCTGAGAGTAACCCAGATTTACACAAGTCTCGCTTTGTTCTTCTCACTCTAGGAGTCAGCCTCCTACAGTCCCACTAAATAGAAACTGATGCATCTTGGGGTGCATGCTTTGCCATTTTTACTTTCATACGTTGCAGTCATACTGTCTTCCTAGTCCTTGGTAATTAACTGTGTTCTACCTCTTAGTAAATATAATAAATGGTGTTTCTGAATCAGCTCTGTACTTCCAGGCCCCTCATGTAAAATTTTCATAGCTAGAAATGAAGAGGCTTATTGGTACTTCTGTTTTTGCCAGTGTCCCTGGTGATCCCTTCTTCCATAAAGAGCTTTCATATTGTTTTTTCTAGGACTTCTAGCTTTGAGAAAGCTACTAGAATGGGTCCTTTTTATTTTTGTATTTCATTTTGGTTTTCCTCAGCTACTGTGTCCCAAGGTTGGCTTACTGGTGAAGGATATGACTCTGCTCCTTTTGCTGTTCCCTTTCTTACAAGGTAACCCTGAGACCAGGTTCTTATACTTCCAGAGCAAAGGATGGGGAAAGTGGAACTTAGTGGAATAGTTTTGTTTGGTTTGAACTCACAGACCTGTGTTGAATCCATTGTCATTGGCCATCCATCTGGTTCTGGGAACAAAAGGAATGACCAATTTATCAAGATAGAATACTGAACAGTGAAGCATATTTTAAGAGAGAGATCTTGCTGAAGATGCTAAAATGCTGGCATTGGTGGCTCCTGAAACATCTTTTTCTTTGTAGATTTGTCTGGGTTCTTTCATAACTCAACATTTACCTCTGTCCTGGCTTTCTGAAGTACCCCCTTTTTAGCAGTATGGTAAACTCACCTACATGCCAGGGAATGAGCCTGCAGATCAAATCCTGTTTCTGTTTCCCTACTCCTTTCAGTAGGAGCACTGATTATCAAGCATGACCAGGGCTTCGGGGTATACATGATGCCAAAGGTATTTCAGGTGTTATGGCAAGTCTCTCTTCAGCTTTTAGCAGGTTTTCTTCTCCAAGGTCATTCTAAGTATTCCTGGAATTGTTTACCTATTATCTAACTAGTCCATATCTCCTTTTCAGTGAGTTTCTTGTTCTAAGGCAGGGGTTGACAGACTATAGCCCAGGAGCTATTTTTATAAATAGAGGTTTTTGGAACATAGTCACATTCATTCATTTATATATTACCTGTGGCTACTTTTGTTCTACAATAGCAGAGTTGACTACAAAGCCTAAATTATTTTTAATACTCTATGGCCTTTTAAGAAAAAGCTTGCTAGTGTCTAGGATAGACAACTGAAATATTCTTTTTTAAAATGGGCTTTGGTGAAATAGGATTCTCTGACATATAATGCTTATTACTGAAAGAGGCAACCAAGGATATGGGATTAGTTTTGAGCTATTTGCTAATAAATGGGGATAACCTATATCAGAGGATTGAAGTTTGACTAGGAATTGATATTTTTGTCCTTGATTACTTTCCTATTTCCTCAATACCTTTGGTTAGTTAGAACTGTTTCGCAGGTTCTTTTGATCTCATATTTCCTCTTTTTAGAGTAGAGTGAATATCGAGCCACTCATTTTTCTATACTAATTTTTTATTTGTGAAGGAAATTTTCTAATATGGCAGTCATGCGGTTTCATTGCTAGCATTTCTCACTGTGGTCTAGGATATACATGAAAGAGGTGTTTATGATCTCTGCTGTATACATCAAAAACCATAAGCATACTAATTGAATTGTGTATATATGCAGAGTTTTCTATCTGTTCAGAGACTAAACCTTGACTTTCTTTACGTTGTTCTTTTTTTATTTCCAAGAGCTAAGATAAGGGTAAACCAAAAAGCTAGATGCTTGAAAAAAAAGATAGCAGAATATTTATTTTTTTCTCTTCTGCAGAGGGAACGTCCACCACCTCCAGCAAAACCACCACCAGATGAAGAAGAAGAAGACCACATAGATAAGAAGTATTTTCCCCTGACAGCTTCCGAGGTAGAGGGTTGAGGGCTTGTTGCTATCACTGAAATTTGAGTTTGTTAGAAAGTGCATTAGTGTGTACTTCAAGAAGATTTTGCATTCTCATATTTTTATCATCCCTTTGGATTGTAAGTTTGTATTGTGTGTACCAGTAATTTGTAACAAGACCTTCAAATTCAAATACTAAACAAAGAATTTTAATATAGGTCTCTAGTAGATAGTCCAGTTACTAATCTACCATACCACATGGAAACTGAAACATGTACATTTTCTTCTGGCTCTAGTAAACTGAACAGTCTTACTTTTTTTTTTTTTGAAACAGAGTTTCACTTATTAACCCTCGTTAGAGTGTCATGGCATTACAGTTCACAGCTACCTCCATCTCCTGGGCTTAGGCAATTCTCTTGCCTCAGCCTCCTGAGTAGCTGGGACTACAGGTGCCTGCTATAACGCCCAGCTATTTTTTGGTTGCAGTTTGGCTGGGGCTGGGTTTGAACCCACCACCCTTGGTATATGGGGCCAGTGCCCTACTCACTGAGCCACAGGTGCCGCCCTAGTCTTAATTTTTTATTATATACCTGTGTTGTCTTTTTTGTTTGTTTGTTTTATTTTGTTTTTTGAGACAGAGGCTTTCTGTGTTACTGGGCTGGCCTCAACCTCCTGGACTCAAGAAGACCTCTTGCTGAGCCTCCTGAATAGCAGAAAGTACAGGCGTTTACCACCATGCCTGCTCTGCCTATGTTGTCTTTTTTTTTTTTAATTTTTTTTTTTTTTTTGAGACCGAGCCTCAAGCTATCCCCCTGGGTAGAGTGCCATGGCATCACAGCTCACAGCAACCTCCAACTCCTGGGCTCAAGTGAGTCTCCTGCCTCTGCCTCCCAAGTAGCTGGGACTACAGGCACCTGCCACAATGCCCGGCCATTTTTTGGTTGCAGCCATCATTGTTGTTTGGCAGGCCCGGGCTGGGGATTCGAACTCGCCACCTTAGGTGTATGTGGCTGGCGCCTTAGCCGCTTGAGCCACAGGCACCGAGCCATAAATGTTTAATTCTTATAAATGGACTTTGTCTTTGTAAGAATATAGTAATTAAAATTAAGAAATTAGGAATTAAATTTAAAAACTACTGTGGATAATAACAAATTTGTAGAAAATAATGCTAAATATTAATTCAGAAACTAAGGTCAAGTATATTTGTTCTATAAGATTACTATCTCTTGAAGTACTGAATTGTGATATATTCCATTAATAAATATCTTCTAATTTTGAAATTTCATTAATAATGAACTATATATTTTCTTATACAAATAAATGTTCATTTCCCAATAGCATGTTCCTTTTTATGAATGCACAATTTATTTATCCATTCACCTACTGAGGATATCTTATTTGCTTTTAATTTTTGGTGGCTACAAGTAAGGCTCAAGTGATTCTCCTACCTCCACCTCCCAAGTAGCTGGAACTACAGGCACCTGCCACAACACACAGCTATTTTTTAGTTGCAGCTGTCACTGTTGTTTGGTGGGCCTGGGCTGGATTCAAACCCGCCATCTCACGTGTATGTTGCTGGTGCCTTCGATGCTTGGGCCACAGGCACCGAGCCTTAATTTGCAATTTCTTATGCAAAAATTCTCTTAAGTGCTTTTTCGTATTATTATTTTCCATATGCCTTTTTTGATAAGTGTTTGTCCAGATCTTGCACCCTTTTATATAAAGGTATTTATTTCCCTTGGATAAGGTTTCTTTTAATATTTTAGACAAAAGTTTTTTTCATATGTTGTTTTCTAGATATGTGCACTTTTGTGGGTGTTGTTCAGATCTATAGTGCTACATGGGGTGATTTTTTGGTAATATATATAAAGTATATGTTAAGGTCCATATTTTTGTTTCAGCAAAGAAAAGATTACACTTTCTCCACTGTATTGCCTTTCTTCCCTTATCCACGTCCAGTTGGTCATCATGTGTGGGTCTACATCTGGGAAACCTATTGTGTCCTATTAATCAATGACTCACTTTCATCAATGCCACACTGTCTAGATTACTGTAGCTTTAAGGTAAGTCTTAAAATCAATAGTGAGTTCTTCAAAATTTTTCTCTTTCAGCTTCATGTTGGCTATTCTAAGCATTTTGTCTTTGCAAATGCACTTTACAATCAGTTTGCTGATATCTACAAAATAGATGCTGGAATTTTGAGTGACATTTCTCTGTATATCAAAGTGAGAAGAACTTAAAAATGTTGACGATCTCTTCAGTTATGGACTTACATCAGAGATATTGTGGGTTCTGTTCTAGGCCACCCCAATAAAGAGTCTATTTCAATAAGAGAGTCACCCAATATTTTTAGTTTCCAAGTGCATGTATAAGTTATGTTTAATCTGGGCTATAATCTTTTAAGTGTTCAATGAATTATACTTAAAAAATGTATATACCTTACTTAAAAATACCTTGTAACTTAAAAATGCTAACAATTATATGTGCCTTCACCAAGTGCAAGAATTTTGCTGGTAGAGAGTATGGCCTTGATGTCAGTGGCTACTGACTGATCATGGTAGTCATTGTTGAAGTTTAGACTGGCTTTGGAAACTTCTTAAAATAAGACAAAGGTTGTCAAATCATCTGATTATTCCTTTCATAAAATATTTCTCTGTAACTTGTAATGCAATTTGACAGCATTTTGTCCATAGCAAAACTTTTGAAATTGGTATAAATTCAACTCAAACTCTTTGTTGTTTCATCAACTAAGTGCATGTAATATTCTAAATCCTTTCTTATCATTTCAACACTATTCACGGCTCCTTCATCACAAGTAAATTCCATCTCAAGAAGCTATATCTTAATTCATCTTTAAGAAGCAATTCTTCATCCATTTATCTTTGATCTTGAGATTGCAACAGTCAGCCACATCTTCAGGCTCCACTTCTAATCCTAGTTCTCTTACGATTTCTACTCTATATTAATTTACTTCCTCCGCTGAAGCTTTCAACCACTCAAAGTTATCTATGAGGGTTGGAATTAACTTGTTTCAAACTCTTGTTCAAGAACCATGAGAGTTCTTAATGACATCCAGAATGGTGAACTTTCCAGATCATTTTTAATTTACTTTTCCCAGACCCATCAGAGATTGCTATGGCAGCTATAAGCTTATGAAACATATTTCTTAAATAATGAAACTTGAAAGTCAAAATGACTGCTCAATCCAAGAGCTTCATAATTAGTATGGAATTAACAGGCATGAAAATAATAATTTTTCTTGTACCTCCCTCAGACCCCTAGGGGGACCAGATGTATTGTCAATGAGTAGTAATATTTTAAAGGCATCTTTTTTTTTTCTAATCAGTAAGTCTCAAGGGTGGGTGTAAAAATACCAGAAAACTATGCCAAAAAAGATGTGCTATTAACCAGATTTTGTTATTCCATTTATAGAGCATGGAGTAGATTTAACATAATTCTTAAGATCTCTAAGATCTTTAGAATGGTACCAGAGCTTTTGCTTCAACTTAAAACTACTGGTTGCGTTAGTCCCTAAAAGAGAGTCAGCACATTCTTTAAAGTTTTGAAACCAGGCATTGATTTCTCATCTTTAGCTGCAAAAGTTCTACGTGTTATCTTTCAATAGAAGGCTATTTCATCTATATTACATATACATTGTTTAGTACTCACCTTCATTAATAATCTTGGGTAGGTTTTCTGAATAACTTTCTGCAGCTTCTCCATCAGCACTTCCTACTCCGCCTTGCACTTTCTTGCTATGGAGACATCTTCACTTCATCTCTTGAGCCAACCTCTGTTAGCGTCAGCCCTTTCTTCCATATCTTTCTCACCTCTGTCAGCCTTCAGAGAATTGAAGAGAGTTGGACCTTGCTTTAGATAAAGCTTTGGCTTAAGGCAATGGTTTGACTGGTTTGATCTTCTACCTAGACCACGAATTTTTTCTCCATATTAGCAATAAAGCTCTCATACTTTCTTACCATTCATGTGTTCACTGGAGTAGCACTTTCAGTTTCCTTCAAGAACTTTTATTTTGCTTTCACAAGTTGGCTAATGGCTGGCACAGGAGGCCTAGCTTTTGGCCTGTCTTAACTTTCAGTATACCTACCACATCAAGCTTAATCATTTCTAGCTTTTGATTTAAAGTGAGAGATGTGCACTTGAACACTTAGGGGATATCAGTGTTTTTAATTGGTCTAATTTTCATATTATTATTTCTCAGGGAATACAGACACCCAAGAAAAGGAAGAGAGACAGGAAAATAGGTGGTTGGTGAAAGAGTCAGAACATTAAAAAATATATATTAAGTTTACTGCCTCCAAGGGATGTGGTTTGTGGCATCTCAAAACAATTGTAATAGTAACATCAAAGATCACCATTACAGATACAGTATTGCCCCTGGAATCTGAACGCCCCAGAACTTAAACAACTTGGAATCTGAATGAAAAATTTCAAGCAAATTTTGCCCAAAATCCAAATGCTGCTTTGGAATCAAAACTCCCAGCACTTTGTTCATGCGTTTTTGTGCATATGTTTCCCCAGCACTCGGGCCACCCAGGCGCTTTGTAGTTCAGTTCATTGTTGGAAACTGTAGTGAAAGCATGTCGTGTGATTTTTGCTGCTAATTTTTTGCTTTTTGCCTGTTTATTTGTTGTTGTTGTTTTCTGATACAGAGTCTTGTTATGTCACCCTCAGTAGAGTGCTATGGCATCATAGCTCACAGCAACCTCAAACTCTTGGGTTTAAGTGATTCTCTTGCCTCAGCCTCCCAAGAAGTTAAGAAAAATCTTATCACTAAATATGAAAGTGGTACACGTGGCTGATCTCACTCCTATGTTCAGAATTCCTAAATTGTATGATTTATTGTAAAATAAAGAAGCTATTGAAGTAGCTGATGTGGCAAAAGGAGTTATGACACTGACCTCTAGGAGGCCAAAAAGTATGGACAAGGTAGAAGAACTTTTCTTAGAGTGGATTAATAAAAAAAAAACAGCTGGCCGATGATGTGATTTCTGAGATGATAATCTGTGAGATAGCCGAGGTCCTCCACAATGATTTAGTGAAAAGCCTGCCTGATACCAGAGACTAAAGCCAGTAGAGGGTGGTTGGAGAACATTAAGAAAAGGACTGAAGGCTCGGTGCCTATAGCTCAACCGGCTAAGGCGCCAGCCACGTACACCTAGGGTGGCGGGTTCGAATCCCCAGCCCGGACCCACCAAACAACAATGACAGCTGCAACCAAAAAATAGCCAGGAGTTGTGGCGGGTGCCCGTGGTCCCAGCTACTTGGGAGGCGGAGGCAAGAGACTCGCTTGAGCCCAGGAGTTGGAGGCTGCTGTGAGCTGTAATGCCACAGGCACTCTACCCAGGGGGACAGCTTGAGGTTCTGTCTCAAAAAAAAAAAAAAAATTAAGAAGTATGTACTTAACTTTATCTAAACAAACATATGTTTAACCCCAGGATATTTATTGCCAGGATTGAAAGCCTGATCATTGTGACTAAATTAAACAGCATTCTCCCCAAAAAAGGGTGAATTATGAGGAAGGCTTAAAGAGAAGGCATATAGATTAGAGAGATGTTTAAACTGAGGAAACAAAGGCAAAAGAAAAAAACAAGAATGTTTTCTTTTTAAGCAAGAGTGAGAAAACAGGGCTGGTGAGATGAAGTTGGTGGAAAGTCTTCAAGGCCAATCAGATAAGTTTGGAACTAATTTGATAAGCACTAGGGAACTCCAATATATTCTTAATTGGTAAGGTGGCACATAGAAATACAGTCTTCAAAGATTCAAACTTCATTCCAATCTGAAATACTGCCTTGAGTTACACAATGATTTCCCTAAACAATGAGGAATGAAAAATAATCCATTATTCTTTATGTGTACTTTAAGCATACTCTTCTCAAAAAGAGAAACTTACTGAACAAAATTCCTTATGTAAAGATTGAGCATACTGGGGACGGGGTTGGAGGGCTCTTTCAAATATGTTTGTGAATATTAAAAGCCACGTACATTTTAATAATAGAACTTTAGAGCAAGAAGGGACTTCAGAGATAATCTTTTAGTGGCAACTCCTTAATTTTCACAACAGATTTGAGGCTCACAAACAAAATGATTTGCCTAATGTCATATATAAATTAGTGGAAGATGAAATAGTAGAACTTAGACTTCCTAGGCAACAAAATCTAAAGCTGTGCTGCCCAATACTAAAGCTACAAGCCACAGCTGGCTATAGATTTAAGTTGATTAAAATTAAATACAATTTTAAATTCAGTTTTTCAGACAGTCATATTTTCAAGTATTCCATAGCTACATATAGTTAACAGCTATCATATCCAACAGTGCAAAAGAAGAATACTTCCATCATATTTGTCAATTATACCTCAATAAAGCTGAAGGAAAAAAAATATTTCCATCACTGCAGAAAGTTTAAGTAGATAGCACTCATCGAATAAACTTTGCAGTCAGACCTAATTCAAATGCTACTTACTAGGACTATGACCCTGGACAGTTATTTAATTCCCTTAGCTGCTTCTTTTTTAAAGGGGTGAGGAGATTAATAATACTTACTTCACTAAGCATACTTGATGAGAGGGAAAACATGAAAAGCCCCTTGTATACTCTCTGGCTCTTAACAAATAACAAATATTAATAATATCCCCTTGGGGATCCTTTTTTCCTTCTACTATTCCATATAATTTCTTTGTTAAAAGACAAAAAACAATAACCCATCCAAACGGATACCTTTTCCTCAAGAAAGTCTACCATATGTAATGTTTATTCTGTTATAATTTCTTCAAATATCTGCACCTCAAGTTCCAGTGGTTTCTACTTAGAAATAATGAAATGGGCTCGGCGCCTATAGCTCAACCGGCTAAGGCGCCAGCCACATACACCTAAGGTGCCGGGTTCGAATCCCCAGCCCGGGCCCGCCAAACAACAATGACGGCTGCAACCAAAAAATAGCCGGGCGTTGTGGCGGGCGCCTGTGGTCCCAGCTACTTGGGAGGCGGAGGCAGGAGACTCGCTAGAGCCCAGGAGTTGGAGGTTGCTGTGAGCT
>CAUYTI010108437.1:0-22593 GCA_963575145.1 Galago senegalensis | reverse complement strand
TCCTATTTTTATGAAAGATAGGAAATGTGTATGTACAGAGACAGTGCCTGAAACATACCTGGCTTTGTATTTGTTGAATAAGGATTTGTGACATGGACTCTTGGAAGGCACTATGATCTAATAAATTCATACAATCCGGGGGAAAAAAAAAAGATTTCTAAATGTCCTTGAATGTCACCTCTACATATCTGATTTAATTTAACTGATTAAAGTTTTAGAAGTACCTTGTTTGTTACTAAGAGAACAGAGTAAAGCTTTGTAGAAAAAGTATCATTTGAACTGCAACCTCTATATCCGTTTTCTTTACTCTCTATTACATCACTGCAATTATTTATTTGACTATTTTTCAGCGTTTCTGTATATTTCAAGAAAAATATTCTAAAGAGGGCGGCACCTGTGGCTCAAAGGAGTAGAGCGCCAGCCCCATATGCCAGAGGTGGCAGGTTCAAATCCAGTTATCCAGTAATATATATACTAATGTATATAGTATTTTATATATACTATATCCAGTAATATATATACTAATATATATACTATTTTATCGCATTTATATATATATACTAAAGAAAGGCAAATGACCAAAATAACATAAAAGGGAGCTGTGGTGTAAAAAAAGAAAAGCCTCAAGACTTGATGAAGAGTCCATGTGGGCAAAGGAAGAGAGGGTGTCCAACCTCATCCCAGAAAAGCCTGTGAATTGGTGATGGAAGAGTGAGGAGCCCCCTTTGGCTAAAACAGAAGTTACAGCAGCAGGAGTAGTGGTAGGTGAATGGTGGAATAACTGAATTTACCCAGCTTATGACTGGGAGCCACTGAATATTATAATGGAGATAAAAAGCTCAGTGACAAAAAATGCGTTTGGGAGTTTAAAATTTCTTTTTTTGCTTTCTAAACTTTTATTAAATTTGACACTTATTGACACTTATTTGAAGTGAGATTTTTTAATTCAGGATTTGTTTTTGGTAAAAATATTTGAATCATACATGTTCTGCATTTGGGGGTAGCCAAATCAGTCACTGTCTTTCATGTTTGTTTTATTTATTCTTCTACACATTCTCAAAATAATTTGAGGTGTGTGGGAGGAAAAAAATTTAATTTAAGATTGTTTTAAGTGAATTGACAAGCAATTTAGAATGAAGACAATAGCAAGGAGGAAGAAAATGGGTCAAAAGCCAGTTAGTAAACAAAATACCTGCCATAAGAGTCCATATAATTCCTATAGTGAAAAGTCTAACATTTTATTAACTAAAGAAAACATAGAAATATGATCATATATAAGATAAATGCCTACTAGGTACTGAGAAGAAGGGACATTTCATTGACCACAGAGATTTCATTAAAAAAATCTACTATAAAACTATGCAAGAGCTACTCAAATGACAAAATAGAAAATCTCCCCACTAATATTCCTGAAATAAATATAGCCACTACTTTTCTATGAGTGTTCTTCTAACTACTTTCAATTTTGGCTAAAATAATAATTGAAAAGCCCATTTCATAAAGTTAAATGTGTAGATTACATATTATATTATGATATAAAGTGCAGTGGGAAACCATTCTTCCTCAAAGAGTTCTTCATCCAAGCACCACTACGTTTGAAATGAAATAATTTTATCCAATTAAGATATGTCCATTTCAGGAAATTCACTTTAAAGTGCAAGCATTCCTACAGGGCAATACATAAAGTTACTAACTCTGTATTATTTTATCACATTTGATTGTTTTCCTTTAATTCCTAAACCCAAGCTATCTGAAGCTTGCCTTACGTGAAGCCCACACACTTGTGACAATTTGACTTACAAAAGATACAAGATTTGGATAAATTCCAGGTCATAATTAGGAGTAGTCTCTTCCAATACTAGACCATGAAAATCTAACGTAGCCTCGTTTCAGATCAATTATGTTAGACAACTCCTTGTCCCTCACGATGGGATAGATTGTATGTATATCTGCTGATGTTTTAGACATGAACTTTCATCAGAAGTCACCTCATTTGAACACTACGATTTAGACTCTTCTAGAGTGAGGTGAAACATGAACTTTTGTTCTTTCAAAGGATACACAGGAGGGGAATATCCCTTTCTTCACAGTTGAAGGAAACAGGAAACAAATGCCCTATCTATTCCTTTACCACAAGTTATTATTATTTTTGTTTTTGAGCTCAAGGTTCATGTATCTCTGAACAGCTATAAAAGGGCTTCCTGGAAAACACAAAGCAAAAAAAAATGCGTCTCTACCCACATGGTTCTTCCCTACCAGAGAAAGGAGGATCACACACCGGCAGATATTGGAATTGTAAGCGTGGACACCACATTTTGTAAAATCATTGAACCCTGAGCTGACTTGCAGTACAAAGGCAGCCATGCAGGATGAAGATGGATATGTCACCCTAAATGTTAAAAGTCAAAAGCCAGGTCTCACCTCAGGTAAGTATGCCTAGAGCCAGCAATCTGGAAATTAATTAGTGAAATGGGTCAATCCTATATTCTTTTCTTCTACTAGTGATAACACATAGTTCTTTTTTTTTTCTGAATGATGTTTTTTCTCTGCAGCATGTGAGTGGTGTCTACAAAGGCTCATAGTGATTTATATAGAATATATACAAAAATATATGAGCAGGGAATGTTAAGGCTCTTAGAGTTCAATGCTGGAGGGCATAGAAGCAAAGGGATAAGGGAAGAGACTGTTTGGAAGCTCCATTTTCTCGAATGTCAGCAAATGGTGTGATTGTCCATTATTTATGGGGGTAGGCGCACCAAGCTGGAACAGTTAGCTACGTTTTGGCTTAGAGAAGGCAAGTCCATGTGGGGTATGGATGGGGTGGTGCCATGTGGGTATGGCAGTGGGTGGTGCCAATTCATGGTCGCCAAGGCAGGAGTGGTCACAGGTGAGATCTGCCAATCCAATGAAGCTGTTTATATGACGTGGAAAATCCCAAGAAGGCAGAGGCAGATGTGACCCTGCCCCAGCTCGGCTGCACTGGCCGTTCCTAGACATCTTTATTGTGTGCTTACAGGCGAGTCTGCTTCCTCCTCCTGGTGGCGTATGCTGGCTTTGATTCTGCTGGTCTTGTGCATGGGGATGGTCGTTGGCATGGTGGCTCTGGGGATTATATGTGAGTATTGACTCTGCCAAAGATCAGATTGAGGAAGGCAATACTGATGAATCAGGTGAATCCCACTGAGCCTCTTAATTGTCACTATTTATCTATTCGTCACTATTTCAATTGTTCTCTACATAGCTGTCAAGAGAGTCTCAATCAAGGAGAGCTCCCACCTTTCCCTTTTGATTAAAATCACTTTTAACTTTTTTTTATAAATTAAAAATGAGTTTTAAGATTTAAAACTGGCATTTACATTCGTCTTTAGTTTGAATCAAAACTATCTTATTGAACACTTTTTCCTTCTCTATATGTTACATATCTTAAAACCCAGCCAAAGTGAAGTTTTCTTGATTTCATAAATAAGTCCTATATGTCACCTTGTCTGAAATTTTGCTCCTTTTATTTGCTCTCTTTACCTAAAATGTCCTGCTTCTCATTCTGTTTACTGAAATCCTAGGTTTTATTTTTCCGGTAAGTCTCATTGTAGTCTGTGGGGTTGTTTATTTTTCATAGGCTATTTTAGAGTCTTTCATTCCCCATCTTTTATTTACCTGACTATCACAAGAACTTTAAGGATAACAAGAAATCAATGCATTTTTAAATGAACAAATATCTTAGCATTACCTAAGGAACAGAAAATAACAGAGGCCATTCACCTTTACGAACTCTGCTGAGAAATCTGTATCAATATCAAAGCAAAAAATTTTGTATTTAAGGGAATGGGCGGGTTACTGGATCTTGGGCTTGTCTTATTTGTTATTGTCTCCTTCAAATAGTTCACTTCTTATGTGAGATGACCCTCATGTTTTATTTTTGTATATTTATTAATTTGTTCTTTTATTCCTCTTCTCCCTTACCCCTTTTCAGCTCTCATTTACTCCGTGTGTCTAGTAAACTCTACATATTGGTAATTCTACTAAAATGACAGTTCATTGAAGGATCTTTCTATCTTCCTTACAATGCTGGGGCAGAATTGTTATTGTCTAATTTTTACCTCTAGCTGTCACACAGCAAAATTACCTACAAACTGAAAATGAACATCTCTCAGGAGCTCTGGAACAGTTAGCAAAGAACTTCTGCCAACATCTATCCAAACAATTGGAACCAAAAAGTAAGTATGGTTTGATAATCTCTTCATCTTCCCAACTCCTGGAATATTTCTGTGATAGTAACTGGAAGAACCTTGAGATCCGCAGGAAATGGGAATTGGGAAGATGTAATCCCAAAGAGTGAAATGGGTCTCGTGCTTGGTTTTTCCTTAAGGCCATAAATGCAGCCCCTGTGAAGCAAACTGGAGATATTATGGAGATAGTTGCTATGGATTCTTCAGGCACAACTTGACATGGGCAGAAAGTAAGCAGTATTGCACTGACAGGAACGCTATTCTCCTGAAGATTGCCAACCAGAACATTCTGGTAAGGAGATCCGATGTGAAATATTTTAGAGATATAGGGAGAAACATTTTAAATGTACCATTTGACCTTTTTTGTTTTGGGGTTTTTAAACATCGTTCTTATGTCTTTCAGCTTATGCCAATCTAACAACCTTATCAAATTTAATAAGAATTACAGAGCTTGCTAGGCGGGGTGGCTCATGCTTGTAATCCTAGCACTCTGGGAGGCTGAGGTGGGTAGATTACTTGAGCTCAAGAGTTCCAGACCAGCCTGAGCAAAAGCGAGACCCCGTCTCTACTAAAATAGAAAAACTGAGGCAAGAGGATCACTTGAGCCTAGGAGGTGGAGGTTGCTGTGAGCTATGACTCCATGGCACTCTACCCAGGGCAACAACTTGAGACTCTGTCTCAAAAAAAAAAAAAATTACAAAGCTCAAATACTCAATCCAGTCATGGTGTACAGAGTTGCTGTAATTGACGTGACCTTCCTGAGAGCTACAGTACATGGGGGTCAGACTGGAGGAGTCAGCCCAGTGATATTCATGATCATTTGTATCCCCTGCCATTCTAATCTGTTGTACCATCTGTTTATCTATTTGTGGGCTCAGACTTATAGAGAAAATGTTCACATAAAAAAATGAACTCTTAGGGCGGCGCCTGTGGCTCAAAGGAGTAGGGCTCAGGCTCCATATGCCAGAGGTGGCGGGTTCAAACCCAGCACTGGCCAAAAACTGCAAAATAAAAAAAAAAAATTAAAAAAATAAACTCTTCTTTCAACTAAGGTAAAATAGAAGATTTTCCTAAAATGTCACCTCTGTTACAGAAAGATTAACTGGAGACATATAATAAGCACGTCCTAAATCTTACTACCCTAGGCTGATGCCAAGCTGAAGATTTATAACTAAAAGAAATAAGGTAACATTTCAGAAATAGAGAATAGTTTAATTTCAGACAGAATTTCAGGTAGAATTTATCTGGCAGTTTCTACAGCAAAGTATATAATGTGGAATATCTCAAAGAATAAATCAGGAGTTAACAGAAAGTGTATCAGTGGTTTGAGCCTCAAGAAATAAGTACTCAAAAGAAAAGAGATTTTTCACACAATATTGCTTGTGCAATGCCATTCTGAGTCTCATATGTTCATCTAGAAGCTCAAGTCACTTTTTCATTTGCCAAGAATGTATTCTCTCACCTGTTATTCTGGCAAGAATGAGAATATATGAGCATTTGAACTTCTTTTAATGTTGTTGTCCACAAATTGATTCATTGACTGATTCATCCATTAAGTCAACAAATATGTGTTGGGACTATTTCAGGACCTGGACCTATATTGATAATAAATCAAACAAAAACAAATCTTTACCATCAAGGCACTTATATTCTAGCCAGAGCAACAGGCAAGGAACAATACAATAAGTATGCTAAATAGTGATGATTGCTAAGTACAAAAAAATATCAGGAAAGGTAAATGTACATTATTTATAAATCTTTTTGAGAAAGATATCAAATATCTCTCTTTCATGCAATCAACTAATACTTACCTATATGTACGATTTTATGGGTAAGCTAAGCAATAAAACAAAAGCAAGTAGATGTTAAATCTAATGATTGTTAAATCAACAATGCATTTCTTGGCTTGGCACCTGTGGCTCAAGCAGCTAAGGCTCCAGCCACATACATCGGAGCTGGCGGGCTCGAATCCAGCCCGGGCCCACAAAACAACATTGACAGCTGCAACCAAAAAATAGCCGGGCATTCTGGCAGACATCTGTAGTCCCAGCTCCTAGGGAGGCAGAGGCAGGAGAATCACTTGAGCCCAGGAGTTGGAAGTTGCTTTGAGCTGTGATGCCACAGCACTCTACCCACTTGAGGCTCTGTCTCAAAACAAAAACAAAAACAAAAAAAACCCAATGCATTTCTTTTTGTTTTTTTCTACCAAATAGTTGTTTACCATTTATCAAATATATTTGTAGTCTGTTTGGGAGTCTAATCTTTGACTGATTTAAGATATAAGTATGTATTACAAACATATAAGATTGTAATATTAGCAATTTTTATGTACAATTTTTCCTGTGTATTACTGTTTTTTAAAATTCTAAATCAAGTCAACTTGGTATAATTATCAATATCAAACCATCAATATTAATATATACTTCTAACCCAACTTTCTTTTTTGCCCAAAGTCTTATCTTGAAGCCTTATCTTTATGTCATTGTGGAGGGGAGGCATTCTGACCATTGTATTTGTATGTATGTCCTCCATAGGAATACCTGAAAGGTAGGACTGGTTTAATTCGTTGGATTGGATTATCTCGCCGGAACTCTAATGGGACCTGGATGTGGGAAGATGGCTTGGTACTCTCCAAAAATATGTAAGTCACTGGACACTCAGAATAAAAGACACTACTAGAGATTTATATCCCTGAGATCCTCTTTCCACTTGAGTACAAGATACTTAAAATCTGGGCAGTGTCTCTCTACCCTGCTCTGGTTATATAAGCAGCAGCTGAATCACTTACTTCTAGCCAGAGAACCCTGGTAAGAAGACAAATCCACTTCCTCCTTTCTCCCATTCTTCTGTATTTTATCCAAGCCACAATCCACCTTTTTCTCAATATTTTCCCACTCATTCCTATATTCAACTTTATCACTGTAAGATCATATGTCTGCGCATGTGTGTGCATGTTTAATTTGCTCTGATTCTTTCCTCACCTGCATTATTTTGTGGCTGAAAGTTGTTACCTTGACTTTTACTTTGACTTTTCTGTATCATTTTACTCATTCTTCTATCCACTCCAAGAAGGAGGTACACTAGTTTACAAGAGAGTTCCAATGGCCATGAAAAGCAGCTCCAACACACAAGGCTGGAAAGGGGGCCAATCACGTTAAGAGTTGAGTCATTTACTGCAGCTGTCCAGTCTCGAATCATTGTATATCAAAGCTGAAATCTTTCTCCAATAAAAATTTAAACTGATAATTAAAACTTGTACACAATCTGATGATTACCTAAATTATTAATTAAGATATTCGACAAGTATGTATTAATTATTTGCGATATAGGTGGGAGCCCAGGATACCACAACTACAAGCAAGTGTCTTCACAGACCTTGGGCCTTAACTTGCTGCCTCATTTACAGGATAGTGGAAAATTGGCATTCTCTCTCTTCTTTCAACAAATGAAAGTGTTGTTGTTGTTGTTCTCTTTGGTGCTCTCACTGCTTCCTTCTCCTGGAAAGCTCTGTCTCCATAACTCCCTGGCTATCTCCACCTTGTGACTAAAGTCTCTGTTTAAACATCACTTCTTCAGTGAGGCCAAGTCTAATTACCCAAACTAAACTAGCTTTCCTTCAGCCCTCGTCCACATTCTATCGCACTGTTTTGCTTTCTCATAAATTTTAAACGCTGTCTGAAATGTTGTTGTGTATTTATTTGTGGCCTTCATACAATAACCCCCACTGTTACATAAATCCTCCAACAGTAAAAACATTCTTTCTTTCTTTTCTTTTTTTTTTTTCTAAGAGAAGATCTTGCTCTATTTCCCAGGCTAGAGTGCAGTGATACGATCATAGCTTATTTCAACCTTAATTCCTGGGATCAAGCAATCCTCCTGCTTCAGCCTCCCAAACAACTGGGACTATAGGCACACAGCCATGCCTGGCCAATTTTTCTCATTTTCTGAAGAGATGGGGTCTCACTTTGCTGCCTAGGTTAATGTCAAACTCCTGGCCTAAAGCAATCCTCCCATCTCTGCCACCCAAAGTGCTGGGATTATAGGTGTGAATCACCACATCTGAACAACCTTGTTTTTCTTTTCTTTTCTTTCTTTTTTTTTTTAAACCAACCTATTCTCAGCCCTGGCATATAGTTGGCATTCCACTGTTCTATAGATACTTGACAAATAAAGAAATAAGCATATATTCCTTGAGCTTTCATTGGAATCAATCTCATAGGGGATATAGACAAATTAAAAGGCAATTACAATATGGTCTTCTGCCTTAGATTTACCATCCTGTAACATAAATTCTCAGTTCAAGAATATTTAATCAACTTAATTTTCCCCTGAGCTTATTTCCATGCTGTGCAGTTATTTGCCCTCCCATCTCCTCTCTGTTTATCTAAATCTTGCTCTTTCCTCTATATTAAAGTCTGATCTTATAGATAAAGCCTTTTCTCCTCATTTCAGAGCCATATTCCCTCATTGCTATGGGCTCTTATTGTACCCACTACTCCTTTGCTCCTTAATCTTATGCTATATAAAATTGCTATTGAGTTTTTCAAAAAACACATGCCTTGTACTTCCGGGGAGATTAGACGTTTCTCAACAATGAGAATGTATTTCTTATTTTACTTTTTTTCTCATAATCTCCACTTTGTGCAACAAAGTACTATACACAGAGTTTGATTACTGCTTGTTCATTTCAAAGGAATTTATTCTGCCTTTTCCATTTATAGGTCTGTGCTTCCTGAAGATGGAAGAGAAAATATGAATTGCGCTTATTTTCATAATGGGAAAATCCACCCTACTTCGTGTAAGAACAAACATTATTTAATGTGTGAGAGGAAGGCTGGCAGGGTAAAACTGGATCAACTACTTTAATGCAAAGAGACAGACAGGATATCACAGACAAGGGCGCGAATGCACAATAAAACATCTGGATGAGGAAACCCCTAGCCATAAAATTGATATTTCACCCTTTCTTCTCCTTGGAGTCATTTTTTGTATTATCTTTACTATCAAAACCACTTACCTAGTTAATTCTTTGAACATCTGAAAGCCAAGATGTGAGTTAATCATTTGCTACCCGATTATTCTATTTTCCATCAGTTTTGTTTCTTCTTTTTTTTTTGTTCCTACTTACATAAACATAGTAGGATTCACTGATTCATATATATCCTCTGATATATATGTATGTACATGTAAAATTAAAATCAGGACAAGACATGTTAGGGCTTAATTGACTTAAGTTGTATGAAATATCTAAGCTTGAAATCTATGCAAATTATTTACATTTGAAAGACAGCTTGCAACAGTAATAAGAATACTAAACTTGGTATCATAGAATAATCTAGACAATGTGGTCACTTAGTGAAACACAAGCATAAGACGGTCATGTAGCCTCTTTAACTTCCATTTTCTTGTATTTAAAAATAGGATAATAGCATTCATCTTTTATACCTCACAGTCCTACAATCTAACTACACCAGAGGCTCCATGAGAACAGACACATAACTTCTCTATTTACTATTCTCTGACCAGCACCAAGCACAGTACCTGGCTCATAGGAAACAGGGAAATGTTTGCTTTCCATTATATGAGACAGTTCACTAGAAATATCTCATTCAGTAAAACACGGCACAAATAAAATTACTGTTTCAAGTCACCTCTAGTGAGACTCAACAGCAGTAATATTCTGTGCAAATGAAAGAAAAGTTTGCAAGAAACCTCCCTGGAGGTGATAAAAACCAATAATTCTTCTTAACAAGGCCCAGGGACAATAAGTAAAAATGCTTTATCTAGCTCTTTTCTTAAGAGTCCTATACTTGTTTTTTTGCTGAGTAACTCAGAAAGTATTTATAGAAAGTGTGGAGAGGCACCCTTTTACAGGATAACAAGCAAAGACGGCATTGCTTTCCCACAAGCTTCCCTTCTTTAGTGTGAATAGAATTTATAAATATGATTCCCAAACATCTCAACTGAAGTATGTTAAAACTTGGAGATATCCAAACACAAATACTTAGAAGGCTTAAGAGACAAAGTGACCTATGTTTTTAACAAACACCTCCACATGATTGATTTGAGTATTCTTTATTTTTTTATTTTTTTGAGACAAACTCTCACTCTTGCCCTGGGTAGAGTGCTATGGTGTAGTCATAGCTCACAACAACTTCATTCTTTTCTGCTCAGGGAATTCACTTGCCTCAGCCTCCTCATTAGCTGGGACTACAGGCTTTCAACTACTCCCCAGGCTAATGTTTCTATTATTATTTTTTTATTAAATCATAGCAGTGTACATTAATACTATCATGGGGTACAGTGTACTGTTTCTATGTACAATTTGAAATACTTTCATCCAACTGGTTAACATAGCCTTCATGTCTTTTTCTTAGTTATTGTGTTAAAACATTTATATTCTACATTTAGAGATTCACATGTACCCTTATAGGATGAACCATAGGTGTGATCCCACCAATCACCCTCCTCCCTCCCCTCCCCTCCCTTTCCCCTCTACCCATATTCCTGGGCTAAAATTGGGTTATTCTTAGAAAAGTATCTCAAGAATGGAAGAAAAAAATGGAAAAAAAAGAAAAGTATCTCAGCCCTACTATGAAACTAATTTATAACTTCCATAGGAAAGCTATAATGTTTCTATTTTTAGTAGAGACAGCATGTTGCTTTGGCTCAGGCTGATCTTGTACTCTTGAGCCTAAAGGATCCACCTAGCTCAGCCTCCCAGAGTGTTAGGATTACAAGCATGAGTCAGCAAGCCTGGCCAACAGTACCCTTTAATACATTTTGAGAAATATTATTTTAGAACTTATGATACTGGACAGGTGGCGCCCCAGCCAGCTCAGCCGAACGGGGCTGGAGGACCTGCCACCTCTATCTTGGCTGTGTTGGTGGCAGCAGGCTGGAGCAGGCTGGAGCCTAGGACCCAAAAGCTCATTGGACAACTGCCCCTATATAAGCACCTGAGCAGACGGCCCAAGGGCAGACCACCACAGACCTCCAAGGGAGAGAGAGCAGAAGAGCAAGAGCTCCTGACTGATCAGGGTGGTGATTGCTGAAAGTTGGGGTGGCTATGGCAATTACTTAAAATAAGACAAAATGAAGTTTGGCATATCAGTTGACCCTTCCTTTTCCAAAATTTTTCTCTGAAGTAAGCATTTTACCCACAATGTTCTTTCAACATTGGAATAAATTCTCTCAATCCCTGCCACTGCTTTATCAACTACATGTATATAACATTCTAGATTCTTTGTTGTCATTTCAACAATGTTCATAGCATCCTCACTAGAAGTAAATTCCATCTCAAGAAATAATTTTCTGCTGGGCGCAGTGGCTCATGCCTATAATCCTAGCACTCTAGGAGGCCGAGGCAGGTGGATTGCTTGAGCTCACAAGTTCGAGACCAGCCTGAGCAAATGCGAGATCCCATCTCTACTAAAAATAGAAAAAAACTCAGGCAAAAGAATTGCTTGGGCCTAAGTTAGAGGTTGCTGTGAGCTATGATGTCATAGCAATCTATCCAGGGTGACGGCTTGAGAATCTGTCTCTAAAAAAAATAAAAAATCTCTTTGCTTATTCATAAGAAACAATTTATTATTCATACAGTTTTGTCATGAGATCGCAACAATTTTAGTCCCACCTTCAAGCTCTGCTTCTAATTGTAGTTCTTTTGCTGTTGCCACCATGTCTGAAGTTACCTTCTCCATTGAAGTCTTGAATCCCTTCAAGTCATCTGTGAAGGTTGGCAAAATCACCTTCCAAACTCCTAATAATGCTAATATTTTGACCTCCCATGAATCACAATTGTTCTTAATGGCATCAAGAACAGTGAATAATTTCCTGAAAAATTTCTTTTTACTTCACCAAGATCCACCAGAAGAATCACCATCTATGGCAGCTGTAACTCTACAAAATGTATTTCTTGGCTCGGCACCTGTGGCTCAAGCAGGTAAGGCACCAGCCACACACACCTGAGCTGGCAGATTCGAATCCAGCCCAGGCCTGCCAGACAACAATGACAGCTGCAACCAAAAAATAGCTGAGCATTGTGGGCAGGCACCTGTAGTCCTAGCTACTTGGGAGGTGGAGGCAGGAGAATCGCTTGCGCCCAGGAGCTGGAGCTTGCTGTGAGCTGTGATGCCGCAGCACTCTACCTACGGCAATAGCGTGAGGCTCTGTCTCAAAAAAACCCAAAATATATTTCTTATATAATAAGACTTGAAAGCAAAAATTACTCCTTAATCTATGTATTGAAGAACGGATGCTGTGTTAGCAGATATAAAACAGTATTAATCTCCTTGTACATCTCCTTCTTACTACCGTGACCCTTTAATACAGTTCCTCATGTGGTGGTGACCCCCAACCATAAAATTATTTTTTTTGCTACTTCATAAGTGTAATTTTGCTACTGTTATGAATCTGATATTAGGTGACCCCTGTGAAAGGGTCATTCGACCCCCAAAGGGGTCACAACCCACAGATTGAGAACCGTGCCATAAACAGACGTGTAAATGTGCTGTCCCCGACTTTGTTGTTCCATTTATAGAGCATGAGCAGAGTCAATTTAGCACAATTCTTAAAGGCTGTAGGAATTCTGAAATAATAAATGAGAACTGACTTTAACTTAAAGTTACCCTGAACTGCATAATCCCTTAACAGGAGAGTCAGCCCATCCTGTGCAGATCTGAAGCTGGGCATTGACTTCTCCTCTCTAGCTATGAAAGTCCTAGATGGCATCTTCTTCCAATATGAGGTTGTCTTGTCAACATTGAAAGTATATTGTTTAGTGCAGCCACCCTCATCCATTATCTTATGTAAATCTGAGTAACTGGCTGCAGATTCTAGGTCAGCACTTGCTGCTTCCCTGAGCACTTTTATGTTAGGGAGATAGCTGCTTCTATTAAGCCTCACAAACCAACCTCCACTAGATTTAAACATTTTGTTTGCAGCTTTCTTACCTTTCTCAGCCTTCATAGAATTGGAGAGAATTAGGGTTTCACTCTGGATTAAGCTTTGACTTAGGAAAATGTAGCTGGTTTGGTTTTCTATTTAGACCACTAAAACTTTCTTCATATCATCAATTAAGCTATCTTGCTTTCTTATCATTTATGTGTTCAATGGAGTAGCACTTTTAATTTCCTTCAATATCTTTTCTTTTCTATGCACGACTTGGCTGTTTTGTGATAGGGGCCACTAAACTTAAACATTTCTAGTTTTTTATTTAAAATGAGAGATGTGTGATGCTTCCTTTTACCTGAACACATGCAGGCAAGCCAATGTTAGGTTGTTAACTGGCCTAATTTTACTATGGTTGTGTATCAGGTAATAGAGCAGGACAAACAGAGGAAGAGAGATGGGGGAATGGCTGGTGGGTGGAGCAGTCAGATTATCAATTAAGTTCACTGTCTTATATTAAAATGGTTTGTGGTACTCTAAAAGAGTTGCAACTGAACATCAAAGACCAGTGATTCAAGATCACCATAACAGGCATAATAATAATGACAAAAGTTTGAAATATTACAAGAATTACCAAAATGTGGCACAAAGACACAAAGTAATCGTATGCTGTTAAAAAAAAATGATGGCACTGGTAGACTTACTTGTTGCAGGATTGACACAAGCTTTCAACTTATAATAAATACAATCTCTTCAAAGCATAACAAAGCAAAGCACAATAAAATGAGATACGCTCACACTCTATACCAATAGTAGCACTTAATTTATAGAGATGTTGGGAAAATTAAAAGCATTCACGTGAAAGTTGTTTAAAATTGTACTTGCTAGCTGGGCGTTGTGGCGGATGCTTGTAGTCACAGCTACTTGGGAGGCTGAGGCAGGAGAATCACTTAAGCCCAAGAGTTTGAGGTTGCTGTGAGTTGTGACACCACAGCACTCCACTGAGGGCAACACAGTAAGACTCTGTCTCAAAAAAAAAAAAATTGTACTTGCAACGTTATGAACAATAACAGGTAATATCATTAAACTTGTGAAAAGTAATATAACTAACATATTAATCCTTTATTAGGAGAAGCCAATGGCTCCTTCAAAAATATTTTTTCAGAGAATATGGTATATTTGAAAAAAATTATCTCTTTCCCAGCCTGATCTTTACCGGTGATAAAAATTGAGAGTACGCCTCTTTGTTTACTTGCCCTGACAATGGAGGCCCATTTGCTGCTGATGGTGAATGTATCCTGCTTTGTAAGCTTTCTTATTCTGTAAAGCTATCTTTCCCTTCCTCAATAAAGTTTGTTTCGTGCTTGCCTAAAAATGAAAAAGAAGGAAAGAAAGAAATTGGAGAGCAATTGAAAATTAATGACAATTTACTGAGCTTTGTTCTTGTGTTCTTGACCTTACTCTCACATTTTGTATGCTTATGGTTTCTTCCTGTTTTTCTCTTCAAAATACAAATTATCTTATGTTAAAGGCTATGTGAAGTTAAATCACATCATCTTGCAGATCAGAATCTCAGGTTACACAAGCATCACATGAGGTATGTGAGAAGGTGCTGGGTATTCTCTGTTGGCCCCTGGAGATCTACGCAGCCCCAACCTGTACTTCAGGAGGCAGAACTCAAACACGTTATCTGCGCAAACTCTGCCTCAGCTTCCCCGTTAATACAGCCAATGGAATCCAAGGGAAGCCACTACCACATGTTGGTGTCGCCTAAGTGGCATAGAGCCACTGGGGGGTTTGCTGTACCTCTGTAATGCAAGACTTAATTGTTCCAAAGTCTCTCATGCTAATAGAAGAATGGCAGTGACTACTCATTTTTTTTATTAAATCATAACTGTGTATATTAATGCATTTATGGGGTACAATGTGCTGATTTTATATACAATTTGGAAGGCTTACATCGAACTGCTTAACATAGCCTTCTCCTCACTTAATTTTTGTGTTAAAACATTTATACTCTACTCTTTTTTATTTGTTTATTTTTTATTTTGTTGTAGTTTTTGGCTGGGGCTGGGTTTGAACCTTCCACCTCCAGCATATGGAGCCCGCGCCTTACTCCTTTGAGCCACAGGCACTGCGCTATACTCTACTCTTAATAGATCTGACATGTACCCTTGACCCTTAAAATATGCACCATAGGTGAGATCCCACAAATTACACTCCCTCCACCCGGCCTCCCCCCTGCTCCTTCCCCTCCTCTTTCCACCTTCATCCTGGGCTATAATTGTGTTTTATCATTTGTATGAAAGTGTGGGTGACTATATATTGGTTTCATAATAGTTCTTACTGACTAAATTAAGAATCTGATCAGAGGTGTGGTGTTTATCCCTTTGTCTCTGTCTCTATTATGCCTTCATTGGGCAAAGGCTGTGTGTTCTGTGTCTTGGTCCATAGCCCTTGTCTGGCAGGTCACAAAGCTACCATAATCACCCTCCACTTAATCCTTTAGGCCTAGGAGTGATGTCAGCTTCCAAGTGTATATTAAACCACTTTTTTTTTGGTTCCCTTAAGCCTTTCCAAAACTTTATAAACAAACTTTTTTTTTTTTGAGACAGAGTCTCACTATGTCACCATCAGTAGAGTGCTATGGCATCACTGCTCACAGAAACCTCAAACTCTTGAGCTTAAGCCATTCTCTTGCCTCAGCCTCCCAAGTAGCTGGGACTACAGGCACCTGCCACAATGCCCAGCTATTTTTTGGTTGTAGTTGTCATTGTTGTTTGGCAGGCCCAGGCCAGGTTCAATCCTGCCAGCCCTGGTTTATGTGACTGGTGCCCTAGCTGCTGAGCTACAGGTGCCGAGCCTATAAACAATCTTTTTAATAAATGTCCTCACCCCACCTTTTGAGTGTGCTATTTGTTTCCAAGTGCCTGATTGTCATAAAGAACAATGATTGGTCCAGTGAGATGCAAACAAAAAAGAACATCACAGATGTTTACAAATTACCGGGACTTTCAGACTATTTGGCCATTAAGTCAAGTGGCTAAAAGATGAATGATGATTCAAGCATAAAATTTCTCAATAACAATACCGTCATCACAGGACTTGGCAGAAATGGCTATCTGTCCACTAAATAACTCATGCTTTCCATCTAGAGTGAAGCTGTTGTCAGAAGCTTGCTGCCTGGGCAAAAATTACATTTTTTCTAGATCCCTTTTCATATCCAAATATAGGCAAGCTGTGGTGAATGTGGATGTGATACATGTCACTTCCACATTATGGCTTTCAAAAACCAGGTATGGCTGCATCACTGTCTTGTTTTCTTTTCTAGTGGATAAAAGTTGGAGTCTCCAATATCTAAGGGAGGGAAGAATCCCAGATCCCATTTGGAGAAAAGGGATTTATTCCCTAATCAGTACTACTGGAGCTAAACTGTTATGTGAGATATAAACTTTTTTATTATGATAAACAAATAACAATTGGTGGTTTACTTATCACAGCAACTAGCATTACATTAACCAGTACGCAGCACAGAAATTTATTTCAGGGATGAAATCTCTCCCTAGCTTTGTTTCAGGCTACACAGTCATCTACCACTTTTTACATCCTGTTTGCCCCATGTAAACTATTTTCATATCTGTATTATCCCAGTCATTTCTATGCTTCATGTTCAATACCAAAGACAGGTGCATTTTTTTTTTGACTTTTATCTTTTTCTTCCTAACTGTAATCCAGTGCTATCACTTTCAACATTTGTTTCATTTTGGAAACCAGAAATGTTCCATTGCTGGCCATTCTGAGTCAGTTTATTTATTATTTCCTCCTTTACCAAGTTAGGCTTTGGCTTAAACTTCATAAACTTCCACTTTCTGAATGACGATGAATCTATTCTACCTTTAATCCCAAACATACTTCCACTATTGTTTAAAACAGCAGCCAATTTCATTTCTCCCTACAACCTGCTCCTCACCTGCTGTCCGAGCAGCTCAGCCATGCACGAGGAAAACATATACAACTCACTGCAGTGGGATGAGCCACCACCAAACCCTAACCAGACATGTCTGTCTTCTGCCAAATGTTCAGGTAAACAGTTCTAATTATCTTGTATAAGACTTTAGAGTTTATGATTTATTTTGTTTTCTATCATGAGCCTTAGATGCTTCTTCTAATCTGATAAAATCTACTTAAGAATATCGGTGGTGCCCCTTAGCTCAGTGGGTAGGCCTTGGTCACATATGCTGAGGCTGGCAGTTTCGAACCCAGCCCAGGCCAGCCAAACAACAATGAGAACTGCAACAGAAAAATAGCCAGGCATTATGGTGGGCACCTGTAGTCTCAGCTACTTGGGAGGCTGATGCAAGTGAATTGCTTAAATCCAAGAGTTTGAGGGTGCTGTGACCTGTGATGCAACAGCACTCTACCAAGGGTGACAAAGTGAGACTGTCAAAGAAAGAAAGAAAGAAAGAAAGAAAGAAAGAAAGAAAGAAAGAAAGAAAGAAAGAAAGAAAGAAAGAAAAGGAAGAAAGAAAGGAAAGAAAGAAAGAAAAGGAAGAAAGAAAGAGGAGTATTATGATGTACAGAGAATGTTAAATGAAATCTAGTGAAGAAGTGAGTAAATGCAAAAAAGAGAAAGAGTAATGGACTTGAAAAATAAGTGCTATGTTCTCTCTCAAAGAATTCCTAGATTTGAGAAATAAATGGAAAAAATCATATAGTTTTAATTAGTTTAGTTACTGCATAAAACACTCAGCAAAATTATCTGATAAATACTAAGAATAAAGAGGAAAAAAAGGTTGAAAAACAGACAAGATCTCCGCAGCCTAGAACCATCTGCTAGAGTGATCAGTTCTGTCCTTACTACTTACTTAATGTCTGTATTGGTTTCTTTTTGCTAGTATAGCAAATCACCACAGACGTAGGGGATTAATACAACCCCAAAATGTTAACTTAAAGTGCTAAAGGGAAAAGGTTAAAATGGACTTCACGGAGCCAAACCAAGGTGTTGGCAATGCTCTAGAGGAGAGTTCTTTCCCTCAGAGCTGCATCTGTGGCTGTCCTTGGCTCATGAACCCCTCCTTCTTCCATCATCAAAGCCACCAGCCTAAAATGGTCAAAGGTATCTCTGCCTCCACTGTCACATCAGGCTAATCTTCCCATCCAGAAATCCTTAACTTAATGATCTACTCAGAGTCCACTGCCACATAAGGTAACCCTCAGAGGTTTCAGGGATTAGGACATGGACATGTTGGGCAGAATTATTCTGCCTACCATAATATCCAAAGATGAATTTTATTTCTCTTTCTCTCATTAATGTTATAAAGAATCACACACTCTTCATTTTTTCACTCCAAAGAGTTGGAAAATTAGGTGGAAAAAAATTTTCCTCATCCAAAATTGTCAAGTTAAAAGGAAACACCTTTGAATCAATCATAATTCAAGTGATAGTGAAAAGAGCTGGGGAGATGTGATGGCACTCTTGCCCTCAAAAATTAAAAATTTGCTAACTGGTTTGTGAAAATCCCTAAGAGATTATAGAATAGGAAGTCCATGACATCATAGTTAAGGATGTTAAATCTGTTCAATTTATCACTTTCCTAATCACATGTATTTCAAGTTACAACCTGCATTTCAAAGTATATGACCAAACTTCTCTTCTTCCTATTACATGCAGTTACAAATTCCAGGCCTCAAACAATTCTCCAGTAGAAATGCCCAACGTTAATTCCTTCTTTCACCCAGTCCCATCCCATCCTGCCCCAATCCTTCCATCTACTTTCTCTAACTTAATGTCATTGTCCTGTTCCCATGTTTAGGAACATGGTGTCTTGCGATGGGGATTTCATGTATTTTCTGCATGGGATTTTTAACAACTTCCATTTTCTTGGGCATCATGTGTAAGTAAAAAATGATATCTTCAAAAGAATCCTCATGTATGTGTCATATATTACATATTGCTTTGTACTTGATCATCTATGTATATAATTATACACAAAATCTCATAATTTATAAATGGATAAAGAATCAAGAAATATCTGAATGCATACAAATGACATAAAATAATGCCTTCCAACTTTAAATTGTAGAACATTTATTTGATATAACTCTGAGCACTTGGCTGCCAGTGATAACATTCAATGATCAACAGCAACAATGATCAATAACAATGTTGTTATTTAATTCAAATTTATGACACGGGTCTGTAGAAAAAAGAACAATGCAAATAATTACTTATATTCTGATTGAATTTGTGAGTCATGTTAGCATGCCAAAGCATGCAGTTTGAAAGATTTCAGAATATGCTCTTCTGTTTCTAACATACATTTATTCTAAACTTGATTTTTTTCAGATTATTTTAATGTTCCACTTTTTATTAGACAAGCTGCAATTTAAAATGTATAAGGCAAGCCTGAGGGTTTCTTCATAGAGACCATATTTAGCCACTTGGCTTTATTCCTTTTAGTTCAAATTGAAGACATGTTTTCATGTCTGGCAAAAGAAATTTTTATAAATATAATAAGTACAGAGCACCAGATTCTGGAAAAAGAACTAAGAACCTCTAACATCACTTAGACTAGCAATAAGAAAATATATCTAGAAAGACAAATATAAAGGTTATAGTTTGGATAATTTTTCTTTCTTCTTTGTCTTTGCAAATTATTTCTCCATCTAGAAGGCATCAGTTCAAAAGGAAGAATTATGATTTCTGAGAATAGGGAAGGGAGAAAGTTCACATACGCTCTTACAAATTACAAAATGTTTAATCTCACACATACAGTTGTATAAGCTTCAATTCCTGCTTTCAGAGGAATGTTGTGCAAATTATTGAGAGCTAAACCCCAGTATTTGTTACCAAGTCTATCTCCTCAAATAAAATGTCACAGCCCAGCAAAAACGTTAGAACTTTCGCTTTCCTTATCTCTCGCTACCCTCCCTTTGGACCTTCTTTTACAAAAATATCTATTTCAAGCAAATGCTAATTCCTTTTTTACAGAAGCTCACAAATTCAATATCTGTTTATCAATCCCACATTGGAAACAAATCAATTGAAAGAGACCAAACAGATAAGTCAATCAATCCCCAATAGTCCAGATTCTTCAATCAATCCCTAATAGTACAGATTCTTCTGTAAAAACTAAAGACTTTTAATGACATCGTCAAGCTCCATTATAACTCCACAAAAATACATATTTAACTTCCATTGCAAATAGAAAAGATATGCTCTAACCATCAATTTTATATAATGGATTTCAATGTTGCTTTACAAATATTAAGTACTTGGGATAAAAAGATGAAAGAAACTTGAAGTACGAAAAGCGTTTTCAAGTAAAAACAGAATTGTGATGCAACATCTTACAGTGCTATTGTCAAGTGAATGGGATACATCATTTTATTTATGTAAACATAAATCTACAGTCTACATTTGTGGACTATTACATAGCCTAAAATCATATACTATATACTAAGGATGTTCATAAAAGTACACTGTACATTTTCATGCTATCACAAAGCTTGCTATCCAGTGTACACATAATTTTATCTTTTTATCTAATACATGAAATATGTTTATATATCATAACAATCATATTCCTCAAAAACTCTAAGTTATCTTAAACTATATTAATTTTGACCCAGCAATACCATTGTTGGAAATTTCTCCTGTAGATAAACCTACACATGTAACAATATGGAAAAAAAAAAAAAGAAAAGTTGGGAAAAATTCAACTGTCCACTGTCCGTGAGAGACTGTTTAAATAAACAATGGCACATCCATACAAGAGCATACCATGACACAAAATAAATTAATAAATAAAAACAAAGTAGAAAAAGGAAAGAAAAGAAAGAAAAAGTTCTTTGTGTATTGATATGGAAATGTTGCAGATATATTGTTAAGTGAAAAAAAAAGCAATGTTCAAAACAACGTGTATATTACATCACAATTTGATTAAGAAAGAATATATTCTTGGATTTACACAAAATAGCAATGGAAGAGTATATTTAAAAATGCCTAAAAGTGGGGGCAGAAGGAGTAAAACAGATGGTGACAAGGATGAGAACAAGATAGTTCAATGTTTAATTTTTTGTATTTTTAAATATTTTAATCCCACAAGCGTGGTATATAGTCAAAAGAAATTTTTTTAACTTCCCAAAGATTGTGTGAAGAAAGTGGTACTTTGGTGAGGATAAATGGAAGCCATATAGAAAATAATGTACTTAAAGACTTTCAATAGTTATTGAAAAAATCTTACCAATAAAAATTTTTGTTTTATTTTATCTTAGTAGATACAAATACATAATTATAAAACTTAAATATCACTATATAAAAGTAAAATATATTTTCATTTAGCTTTTGTTCAAATGCACTGACTTTTAATTTTTTATTTTGTTGTTATCAACGTGATCATTTGCCTATGTTTTCTTATACATTCTTAACACTTAAGAATTTTTTAAGATAAGACAAATTACCATAATAAAACAGATGTGTTAGGCAAGAAACAATTCCCTCACTTCAAACAGACTGCCAAATAACTAATTGTTTCTCTCTATGCTATAGCCAGTAGGCTTTGAGTTTTAAAACTCATGTTTAATTTTTAATAAATATTCTATTTTAATTATAGTCCATTTTTAATAAATAATGTTACATCTGATTCTTTTCATGAAACCTTACATTTTTAAGGGTTTTTTAATTAAATCATATATACATAGATCATGAATACATTTATGCCTTTGTGGCATTCAATGTGTTGATTATTTGTAGAAATTGGAGTGCTTACATCTTACTAATTAACATAGCTTTCACCTCATTTACTTAATCACAGTTTTAAGACATTTGTGTTCAATACTTGATAGATTTGACTTGTACCCTTGCAATATGCTCCATAGGTGTGGTCCCACCATTAACCCTCCCTGTATCAAACCAACTCCCTCCCTTCTCATACCCCTCCTCTTCCCTCCTTAATCCTGGGCTATAGTTGTGATTCTTCTCTCATATGCAAGTGTGAGTGATTATAAATTGGTTTTATAGTAGTATTGAGTACATGGGATATTTTATTTCCATTCCTGAGATACTTTACTAAGAAGAATATTTTCCAGTTCCATCCGTGTAAACATAAAAGAGGTAAAGTCTCCATCTTTTTTAATGCTGCATAATATTCCATAGTATATATATATACTACAATTTATTGATCCACTCATGAGTGGAGGGTCACTTGGGCTTCTTCCATGACTTGGCAGTTATGAATTGAGCTGCAATGAACAATACGGTGCAAATACCTTTGTTGCCAGTGATTTTTGGTCTTTTGGATATACACCTAGCAGAGGAATTGCAGGATCAAACGGCAGGTCTACATTTAGATCCCTGAGTGTTCTCTAAACTTCTTTCCAAAAGGAAAGTACTAGCTTGCATTCCCACCAGCAGTGCAGAAGTGTTCCCTTTTCTCCACATCCACGCCAACATCTGTAGTTTTGGGATTTTGTG
>CAUYTI010108434.1:0-21740 GCA_963575145.1 Galago senegalensis | reverse complement strand
ATGGCTGCAACCAAAAATATAGCCAGGGGTTGTGGCAGGCACCTGTGGTCCCAGCTACTTTGGAGGCTGAGGCAGAAGACTCGCTTGAGCCCAGGAGTTGGAGGTTGCTGTGAGCTGTGATGCCACAGCACTCTACCCAGGGGGACAGCTTGAGGCTCTGTCTCAAAAAAAAAAAAAAAAAAAAAATTCCCTTTCTGGCTTGGTGCCTGTAGCTCACTAGTTACGATGCCAGCCACATACACCAGGGCTGGTGGGTTCTGCCAAACAATAATGACAACTACAACAAAAAAATAGCCAGGTGTTGTGGTGGGCGCCTGTCATACCAGCTACTTGGGAGGCTGAGGTAAGAGAATCGCTTAAGGCCAAGAGTTTGAAGTTTCTGTGCATTGTGATGCCACAGTACTCTACTGAGGGCAACATAGTGAGACTCCGCCTCAAAAAAAAAAAAAAGAAAGAAAAAGAAAATTCTCTTTCATTTTAAAGAATTCCACTAAATATCAAGGTATTTCTGATGCAGATAATCCCTGTTAGTTTGAGGGAAGGATATACAGACTGAATAGGGATGACTTTTGTCTGGAGTGGGTGCTAAATCAGTTATCAGCTAGACACAGGGTGTTACACACACACACACACACACACACGTAGTTGTAGATTACAAATTGGTACTGCTGAAAATTTTGTATCTTTTGACTTTAAGTTATTTCAAATGAGATGCTTTCAAGGTACCCTTCGACATTCTGATCTTTATGTCTCTGAGCCTGGGAAGATGAAACTCAGACCCTCCTCAGAAGCACTCTATTAAGTACCACAAAGCGTGCCTTCTCCGTTTTCACCTTCACTCTAGGTATCTTCAAGGCAATTCCCAAAAAGAGCTTCTTCTAGGTTTTAAGGAATGTTTCAGTTAAGGTATATAATATAGGTTCCTAAAAATTTTTATTTTTACCAAATTGAACTTTGAAGAGTTGTTAACTATGTAATCAAGATAAAAGAGACTGTAACAGAGACTTTTATCTACAGTAAAAATGAAGTCACAGAAACTGGATTTTCCTTCCTGCCTGCAACAACTGAAAAAGAGGATAAAACATACAAAATGATAGTTTCCAGACATTGCATATTATGCAGAGCAAAGCAGAGTGAGACCCCTGAAGGTGGATTCAGTAAGCCCTAATAGTTGTCCAAACTTACTGCCTACGGGGAAGATCCAGGTAGCAGCACAGGAAGGGGGACCCCAGGCTGTCAGGTAGCCTCCCTGACATGAGGAGACACTGAGAGTTGAGAAGGCCAAGATGGTTAGAGATAGCAAAATCAAAAACTCAGAAAAGAGGGAGCTGCACAAATAGAGAGCTCTGGAGCTTGACAGAGGGTCCCCCTGAATTCTAGGAAATAACCATCCAAAAGAATCAGAGGAAATAATCCCCTGAGCTCATACAGCGGTGGAAATTGTTCAGGTTTCCACTAGTGACAGCAGAAAGCCTAGTACAATGAAGGGTGTCAGAATGTTCAGAAGGGTATGACCTTGGCAGTGGGGAGAACTTGATCCTAGACTAAAGGCTTCTCTGGTGCTATATAACAAACTGTGCATATAACCTTATCTCAAAGTGAAGCCCAAGAACATTTATAGGAACACAAAAATATCAAGCATTCAATAAGACAAAATACACAATGTCTGATATTCAATCAAAGATTACCAGGCATATAAAAAAAAACAAGAAAACCCATCAGATAATAAGGAAATTACCCAACCAATAAAAACTGACCCAGAACCTGGCCAGGTGCAGTTAGTTGCTCATGCCTATAATCCTAGCACTCTGGGAGGCCAAGGCAGGTGGGTTGTTGAGCTCACAAGTTCAAGAATAGCCTGAGCAAAAGTGAGACCCCTGTCTCTACTAAAAATAGAAAAAACTGAGGCAAGAGGATTGCTTGAGCCTGAGCCCAAGTTGGAAGTTGCTGTGAGCTATGACACCTGGGCACTCTATGCAGGGCGACAGCTTTAGACTCTGTCGCAGAAAAAAAAAACTGACCCAGAACCAATACAAGTGATCATCAGTGGATAAGGATATTAATACAAATATCCATATTCCATATGTTCAAGAAGCCAAGGGAAAGACCAAATAGAGGAAATACAGGCATGAGTCTTCTAGAGATGAAAAACACATCTAAGATGAAAAGGTACTGGCTGAGAATAACAGCAGATTAGCTATAGAAGAAAAGATTAATGAACATAAAGACATAAAAATACAAACTGTCCAAAATAAAACAAGATTAAAAAAATATCATTGAGTTGTAAGACAACTTGAAGAACTCTATGTATGTATGTAAATTATCATTACATATATTGCACATGTATTTTTCTCCCTCAAAGAAGAGAAATAAGGGAGACAGAATAAAAAATAGTTGAAGATACAGGGCCAAAAAATTTCCAAATTTAATGGAAACTATAATCCCACAGATCCAAGAAGCTTAATGAACTCCAAGCATAAGAAAGATGAAAATGATTCCAAAGTACACGATAATCAAATTGTTTTAAACCAGTGCGAATATACTAAAAGAAGTCAAAAATTACATTATATGCAGAAGAACAAAGATAAGAGCACATATGGCATGATTCTATTTTATATAAAATCCTAGAAAATGCAAACTAATTCATGGAAACCGAAGGTAGATTGGTGGGTGCATCAGGAAGGAGAGAGGCTAAAGTGGCACAGGGGGTGAGATTATAAAAGGCAAAAAAGAAACTTTTGAATGAAAAGCGTACATTTATTATGTTGACTGTAGTCACAGTTTCACAAGTGTATGTGTATGTCAAAACTCACCAAATTATAAATTTTAAATATGTGCAATTTTTTGTCAATTGAATTTCCGTGAAGTTAAAAGGAGAAAAGATTCACCTGTCCCACTTTAGATATAATCATTCAAAATCTCAAATTGACTTCATTATGGGTGGCCCAGACTAGAAAACAAAAGAGTCATTTCTCAGCATAACCCACAGCTAATAGGAATGACAACCACTGACAAGATTTGCCTCTTCCAGAGGCCAGATTCCATTACAAGATGACAATTAGAAAATATTCTGCCTGAAAAGAAATATTAAAACTCAGGGTTCATTATACATTTATGTAATTTTTATCCTAGCTAGGCCCTCCTCCCTGCTCCACTTCTGACACTTTCAGTCATTGGGACTACTGCTATGCCCTCAAGGTCTGGCTTATGGGTAACAGAAACAGGGGAACCTAGCTCACCTGGGGTGCTAATGGGAGAAGTGAGGCCGTGAAGTCCTGGTCTCTGATGGGTCGGTCCTCAGGCCATGCAGGAAGCTGGGAAGCAGCCAGAGCTGAAGTTAGAAAAGGAAGTTTTCAGAATCCAGATGTTTTCTTCCTTAACCACTCCCCAGAAGACCTTCTCTGCCATCAAGAGTTATGTTTGTTCCCCTAACAAACTCCAACTCCCTTCAACTTTCCCAACAGTCTCACCCATATTTTCTCCTACCTCCTTCCTCAGAACCAAACTCCAAATGGTCTGGCCCAGTCATCAACTGGTTTAAAACATGAACTTCGAATTTCCAAATCAGGGTGGTTTATTGAGGTATACCCTGTTTCCAAACTTTCCAGAAACTCCCCAATCTGAGCAACAAATTATTTCAACTCAAATTTAGGCCTAGCCACAATCCCCGAATTTCTTGGAGAGCACCACAAGCCACCATGAATAGCTGTCCTTACCTAATTCTGGGTCCACATCAGATTCCTCTTTCACAATGTGGCTTAGAAGTTCCCCAGGCCCTGAGGGTGAACTGTGAAGTTCCAACTCCTGAGGCACCACTATGAGACCCGGCTCTGCTTCCCCCACTTGGCAGCTTGGAGATTCCATCTTCTCTGATGAGATTTCCTGTCCTAAAACTTGGATGCTGATCTAGAGACCATATAGTACTAATTACTGACGGATTAAAAGCCAGAATTTCTATATAAAAGATATGAAACTAATTCTCTACAATAGATCACGAGACAGTCTTTAGAGACATAGAGTAGGGAAGAGAAAATCAGCTTTGATTTCTAGTCCAGCAGGAATCAGTGACACAGAAGGCACCAATAGCTAAGGCCTGATCCAGGCCTGGAAGACCTTCAGAACGTGCTACTGGTAAGCTTATCCTAGATAGGCCCCACCAATTAGAGAATTCAGGTGTCTCTTAAACAACCTCTCACACATTCTAGTCTAAAGATAATTTATCCTTAGCTCCCAATAGCTAAAAAGTATTGAGAGCAGGGAGTCTTAGAATTAGGTGGGGCATGAGAAAACCCAGATGTAGTATAATAGGAAATACATATTTGGTCTTTATCCCCAGGTTCCTGGCACAGAGCTCCAAAAACCCTAGTAGTCTCCTGAGTGACAGGAGTGAAACTGTCTCTGTTATTCAGAATGAGTTCTTTTCAACCATACCTGAGTTTATGATGATGATGTGATTCTTGGGCCCCTAGACAGCTTCAGGATGGAAGCTGTTGCCAGTACAACTAACATGTGAAATTTCCGGCCCTCTAACTTCTGAGGAGGGGAGATTTAATAAACTATGCGGAAGTATTGAAACCTCTATAAAAATCCCCACCCGATGAGGTTCGGGAACCTTCCAAGTTGTTAAACTCATTGAGGTTCTGGTAAGGTGGCGTGCCAGAAGACACAGAAGCTCCATGTCCCCACCATGCCTCGTCCTAAGCATCCCTTCCATTTGGAGTTGTATCCTTTATAATAAAACAGTAACTGTGGATAAAATGCTCTCTTGAGTTCTGCAAGTCATTCTAACCAATTTCCAACCTAAAGAGATAATTGTAAGAACTCCTGAACTGATAGGCAGGTTTTCACAAGTATAGTCTGACAGCCCTTAGGACTTGAGATGGGCACCTGAAGTGGGGAGGAATGGTCTAGTGGGACGGCACTCTGAATCCATGGGCTTGCACTAACTCCAGAGTTTCAGAATGAAACCGAATTGTTGGACAATCAGTTGGTGTCAGAGAATCAGAAAACTGGCTGTCGGGGTGGACACATTTTGTGTCATAACTCGTATCAGCAAAAAGACAACACATCTTATGGATCGTAAGGCCCTCGGCTTACCCACTGCCACAATCTGTGGGGATCTCCCTTCAAGCTCTCCACAAGGGTTACTGCCTCTTCTCCACTGCCTGGACACTGTTTCCGAACCCACATCTGGATCTCCCCAGGCAGAATAGTCAAAAATTGCTCCAACATGAGGATCTCCAGGATCTGCTCCTTGGTGTGAACCTCTGGCCGCAGCCACTGGAAACACAGCTTTCGAAGTTGTCTCAGAGTCTCATGTGGCCCAGACATCACCTGGTAACGAAACTGCCTGAAAAGCTGGCGTGCGGTCTCAGGGCTGGAGAGCTCCTCTTGAAGGGCAGCATCTGGTCCAGAGAACTGAGAGTCCTCAGCCTTTGCCAGTGATGGCAGCAGGCCTAGGGCCTGCCCCCGGTCTATGGGCATCGTCTGGCTTCGTAAGTCCGTTTAAACGAAGTGCTTCTGGAGGGGAACTGTCTCTGGGGAGAACTTGCTCTTCACGAGGACACTAAAAGGGAATGAGATCAAGTGCTACAGAGAGGATGGGGACTTGTTTTGAGAAAGAATAATACCTGAGAAGCCTTTGGAGTCAGCTATGAATCTTTTGAAATTGCTCAGTGGATATACCATTCTATTTTTAAAGATTGCAAACTTGAAGCTGCCACCCATCAATACATCTGAACAGCCACCATCACCCTGCCCATTTTATAAAGTTTTTACTTGGTCTTCAAATGTCCAGACCAAGAAGAATGAAATGTACCAAATGAAACATTTTCACTATAAGTTTCAGACAAATGGCTCTTCTACAAAACATTTTTGTATCTGCATATTTATGTATATATGTATGTAAATATATAAATAAATAATATATATGCATGCTAAAAGTAAAACTGGACAAAAACATTAATAATGCCCTAGAAATAAAGGCCAATATTGAAATGATCAGCTGGTCCCCTAACAACTATGAAGTTGAAGAGAACAAACTAAGATTTTCCAGAAAGGTATGATGAAATTTCCAAGTGACCTCTTTTAAGTGCCATGTCAAAAATAGGTCCATTTGAGAAACTATGACAAAAATGAAACTCCTGAACCTTTAAATCAAGGTTGGGCTTAAAAGAGGATTTAAAATAAATACTGACTACCTCAAAAATACTCCTATGGTCTTGAAATAAGTAATCACTATTTTATGTAAATGATATAAAAATTCAGAAGCCTGCAACAAATTAAAAGACAAATATGGCCAGGCACGGTGACTCATTCTGGGAGGCTGAGGTGGCTGGATCCCTTGAGCTCAGGTGTTTGAGACCAGCATGAGCAAGAGAGAGATCCCCATCTCTAAAATAGCTGGTGTTGTGGCGGGTGCCTGTAGTCCCAGCTACTAGAGAGGCTGAAGCAAGATGACTGCTTGACCCCAAGAGTTTGAGGTTGCTGTGAGATATGACATCACAGCACTCTACCCAGGGCAACAGAGACTCTGCCTAAAAAAAAAAAAAAAACAGAGAGAGAGAAATAAATTACTAAATGACAAAGTTAAAATTAAGATTTTTAAAAGGATCAGGCACTATTTCTAGTTAACTTTCTTGCAGATAATTCTAATATTGAATTATTAGGTAAATCTTCAAATATTATGAGGAGGCTGAAGGTCATCATTTCTCCATAACACTAAACACAACAATCAAAATAGCAGCCAATCATTTGGGTGTCTGGCTTAATCAGTGATCAGTACAATACTCTAACTTTCAAAAGTTGCTTATTTCTTGAGGTTTAAGAAGCAATGTCCTTGTCCCTACCACCTTACCCAGATAATGTATATGGTATACTACATCAGAAAATCATTTTAAAATACCCCCTCCAGAACAAAAGTAAGAAAACATTTTTCAAGGACCCAATAAAGAAAAGATATCAAAAGAATGAGATGGGCAGCGCCTATGGCTCAGTGGGTAGGGCGCCGGCCCCACACACCAGTGGTGACGGGTTCAAACCCAGCCCCAGCCAAAAAAAAAAGAATGAGAGCTGACCTTTGAACAATATGGGGGCTAAGGGTACTGATCCCCATGAAGTCAAAAACCTTTATATAACTTTTGACTCCCCCCAAACTATTAATAACCTCCTATTGACCAGAAGCCTTACTGATAACATGAACAGTTGATTAACATGTATTTTACATGTTTTATGTATTATATACTGTATTCTTACAATAAAGTAAGCGAAAACATTTGTTAAGAAAATTATAAGGAAAAGAAAATGTATTTACTGTTCACTAAGCAGAAGTGAATAATCATAAAGGTCTTCATCCCTATCATCTTCACAATGACTAGGTTGGGAGAGAAGGAGAGGGGAGGAGGTGGAGGTGGGAAAGGAGAGGAGAAGTAGTTGCTCATGCTATCTCAAAGGTGGCAGAAATGGAGGAAAATCCTGTGTTGTTCAAGGGTCTGCTATAATCCAATACCACATTTTTATGTGGACCTCACTAAATTTATTTTTTGTTTAATAAAAAACCTACATATTTCTTTCTTTTCTTTTTTTTTTTTTTTTTTTTTTTTTTAGATATAGTCTTTGTCACCCTTGGTAGAGTGGCTATGGCCTCATAGCTTACAGCAACCTCAAATCTTGGGCTCACATGATTCTCTTGCCTCAGCCTCCCAAGTAGCTGGGACTAGAGGCGCCCACAACAATGACTGGCTGTTTATAGAGATAGGATCTTGCTTTGGCTCAAGCTGGTCTTTAACTCCTGAACTCAAGCAATCCACCAGCCTTGGCATCCCAGAGTGCTAGGATTACAGGCGTGAGCCACCGCACCAGGCCTAACTTACTTCATTAATACATTCATGAAGTATCCAGTGTGTTTGAGTGACATATGTCAAGCACTTGGAGAATTTTGTTTCTGGCCATAGCAGAGTAACTGGTAATACAGGCTAGTTCACTCAAAGAGAACAACTACAAAATTGGAGAAAACATAACACAACTGTTTTCAGGTAGTGGACAAGAACAGAGTCTCTGAGAGAATAGAAATCCATGGGGTAAGCCTCATGATCACCCAGATGTCTGCTCAGAGACAGTTTCCTAACCACTGCACAGGTATCTAGAGTACAACAGTCTCACTAAACTGAGCAGGCAGTGATTGGAATTTGGAGCTGCTGAAGTGGTTGGAATCTGAAGTACAAGGCAGAGAGGGAGCTATGAGGATAAGGACAGGGACAGAAGTACGAAAGGGATTTCCTTGTAAGTCAGCGGTTCTCAAACTGTGGGTCCAGACCCCTTTGTAACAATGAAATACATCGCAGCTTCAGAAAGGTTGAGAACCACTGCTGTATGCCCTTAGCCAATGTATGGACTGCATGTGAGCAGGGTAACTGCAAGGTTTAACAGAGTGAAGTCACTACAGGGTTAACAGCAAAGCAGAAATACAAAAAGCCAATCAGTAACAAGAGACACTAGAGTTTCTGACCATCCAGGGTACAAAGACCTCATTAACACCCACAGCATCCCAAGATACATGTCAGGAGTAAAGACCACACCCTAGAGTAAGGCCTACTCTAGCCTGCCACAACAAAACCTAAAAATCAAGCCTTAAAAAGATTCAGCCTCGTGGTCTAGTCTCATTAACTTAGAAGGACCTGGGAAATGTCTTAGACTTTCCAAAGAGCTTCTCTATCAAAGCATAAAATTAAGCCTACCCAATTTGAAAGTGTATGCTAAACCAAACATCAACACTCTTCAGAGAAAGATAACTGAATCCTTAGTATGTACGGTATGTCATCTGTAATACCCAGGATGCAAGCCAAAATTCCTGGGTGCATAAACAGGAAAACATAATCCAACAGCATAGGAAAAGAAGTCAAAACCAATTCCAAGATGGCCCAATGACTTAGAGAAAAGCCTATTTTACTGAGAAAAAAGATAGGGACTCTCTACAGAGAAATGGCAATTGAAGGCCAGGTACAGTGGCTCATGCCTATGAACCTAGCACTATGGGAGGCCAAGGCGGGTGGACTGCCTGAGCTCACAAGTTCAAGACCAGCCTAAGCTATAGTAAGACCTTGTCTTTAAAAATAACCAGGCGTTGTGGTAGGTGCCTGTAGTCCCAGCTACTTGGGAGGCTGAGGCAAGAAAATTGCTTTAGCCCAAGAGTCTGAGGTTGCTGTGAGCCGGAATGCCATGGCACACTACTGAAGGCAACAAAATGAGACTGTCTCAAATAAATAAATAAATAAATAAATAGAAATGGAGACTGAAAAGAAATGCAAATTCCAGGTGGGGGAGGAGGAAAAAAAACACTGTAATCCAGAATTCTATATCCAGGAGAAACATTCTTTTTTTTTTTTTTTTCTTTTTTGAGACAGAGCCTCAAGCTGTCCCCCTGGGTAGAGTACCATGGCATCACAGCTCACAGCAACCTCCAACTCCTGGGCTCAAGTGAGTCTCCTGCCTCAGCCTCCAAGTAGCTGGGACTACCAGCACCTGCCATTTTTTGGCCCGGCTATTTTTTGGTTGCAGCCGTCATTGTTGTTTGGCAGACTCAGGCTGGATTCGAACCCACCACCTTAGGTGTATGTGGCTGGTGCCTTAGCCACTTGAGCCACAGACGCCAAGCCAAGAAACATTCTTCAAAAATAAAAATTAAAATACTGGTTTGGCTTGGTAGGGTGCAAACAGATATACCAGGGCTGGTGGGTCTGAACCCAGCCCAGACCTGCTAGACGACAACGACAACAACAACAAATAGCCAGGTGTTGTGGCAGGCACCTATAGTCCTAGCTACTTGGGAGGCTGAGGCAAGAGAATCACTTAAGCCCAAGAGTTTGAGGTTGCTGTGAGCTGTGACACTATAGCACTCTACTGAGGGTCAAATAGTGAGACTCTGTCTCAGAAAAAAAAAAAGAATTAAAATACTATATACAATTTTCAAATAAACTGAGAGAATTTGTCACCAGTAGATGTGCATCACAACAAATGTCAAACGTATTCTTCAGTATGTGGGAAACTTAGATCTATAGAAACGAATGAAGAACACCAAAAATGGTAAAAATTTGGTAAATAAATATAAAATATTATGCTCTTTATTCTCATTACTTCCTTAAAATGCAGCTGACAGTCAAAAGCAAAAAAAATGACTATATAAAAATATAACACAAGGATTAAAATAAGCACAAAAGAGGGAGTGAATGGAATTAACTTCTTGTGTTATTATATTTGTGAACTCCTAAATGAGAAATAGGAAGTGGGAAGTAAGTGGTGGGGGAGTGTCAGGTGGACTGTGGGAGTATAAAGGTGTTGAGAAAAAATGAGAAGTATGAATTGTTAAATATAAAATGGCACAATATTAAAATAAACTTTGACAATTTAAAGTAAACTTTCACAAGTTAAGGATGTATATTGTTAGCTCTAAAAATTTTATAGGAGAGGTATGGCTAAAAACCTAATAAAGGAATTAAAAAAACCCTCAAATCCTAAAATGTGCTAGAAAAGGAGCAAGAGAGAATCAGAAAACAGAAAGGTCAAATGAAAAACAAGACAACATAGTAGACTAAAACTCAACCTTATGAAATATAAATGGACTGGCGAGGCAGAGTAGCTCACTCCTGTAATCCTTAGCACTCTGAAAGGCTGAGGCTGGAAGATAGCTTAACATCAGTAGTTTGAGTCCACGTTGAGAAATAGTGAGACCCCCATCTCTATAAAAAATAGAAAAAACTAGCTGGGCATGGTGCTGCATACCTGTAGTCCCAGCTAGTCAGTAGGCTGAGGGAGGTGGATCACTTAAGCCCAGGAGGTTGAGGTTGCAGTGAGTAATGATGACTGCACTCTACCCAAGGTGACAGAGTGAGACTCTATCTCAAAAAAGTAAATGGACTAAACACACCAATCATAAGGCAGAGATTGTCAGATTTTAAAAAGCAAGATTCAACTATATGCTGTCTATAAGAGATATTTTAAATATAAAAATTATAATAAACAGATGGAAAAACTATTCTATGCAAACAGCAAGCATAGGAAAAGTGATATGGCCATATTAGTATGTGACCAAGCAGACTTTGAAGACAGAGAAAGGGACCCATTATGAAAAATGGGTCAAATTAATCAAAAATATATAAATTGGTGGGCTATATTACTACTGACAAAGTAGATTTCATGATAAAGAGAAATACAGACAGACATTTCATTACAATAAATAGGCCAAATAATCCAGAACACATAACAACCCTGTATGTGTATAACCTAATATCAATTCTAAAGGGACAAATCTTCATCCACAGTTGGAGATTTGAACATCCTTCTTTCAGTAAAGAATACATAAGAAAAATCCCAAAAATTTAGCAAAGATATAGAAAATTATCTTATAGAAAATTTGAACACTATGACATTTATAGAATACCAAACCCCAACCTGCAGAATACATGTAAGAAACATTCACCAAAACAGACCATATGCAAAACTAAGTTTCCAAAAATTGACACCTTAAGCGTAAAAGATGTCAAAAAATGTATACACATTTTAAGAATGAGAAAAACTGTATTAAATTTGCAATATTCAATTTCTACAATGACAAGAGGCTCCAACGTGACTTGTATTTATCTTGTGTTAACAATATATACCATTACAACTTTAATATAGTTTTTTTCCTTTCTTAAAACGTCCATACATTTTTGGCACCTCTTGCATACATATATTCTCTGACCACAGTGCAATTAAATTAGAAGTCAATAACAATAGATAGCTAGAAAAATCTCAATTTTGGAAGTTAATACATAACCCTTCTAAATAACCCATGGTCAAAGAAGAAATCACAAAAGAAATTAAAATACATTTTCATAATGAATGATAATAAAAACACTGCATATTAAATTATTTGGGAAACAGCTAAAGCATTGCTCAGAGGGAGACTCACGTTTCAAATACATTACCTGTTTCAAAATAAATATATAAAAATCCTTCACTATGTAAATCTAATCTCTTTGGCTCACGAGTTTCAAATAACAAATAGCAATATTCCGGATAGCAAGATACTGATCTGTAAACTTATTCAAATTTATTCCATTCCTAAATTAAGGCAGCAGTTTAGATAACATTTAAGAGAAATGAAATTTAGGAAAAACTATATATTTTATAAAATATTTATATCTGACGTTAATAACAACTATGCCCCCAGAGATAAGTCTCAAATATTCAAAACTAAATTACTAAAATACTTCGTAGAGGGTTTATAGCCCTATGACTTCTTGAGGATCTCGTACCCCATTAGTTTAAAAAAAAAAAAAAGGTTATCACAAATGTGTACTTGTTATACTTATGAAAAGTTTTAACAATAAATTTTTAGCTGTATATTCTAAGTACACTTGATATACATACCTAAGTTACAAACACGGTTACATGTATAATAAATAAGTAACCATCTGTGGAACACCCATCATGTATCAACTCACTGTTGGGCTCTGTTACTGTTATTTCTAATTAACAAACACCCTCAAGGGTTAAGTGCTGTATTAAGTTTACAGATCAGCTAGCTGAGCAACAGAGTAACACCATTTCTCCAAATAAATAAATAATAAAGTTTACAAATCAGGAACCTCTGAGGCTCAAAAGCAGCAGCCAGATTCCAACCAAGAAAGCTCAAAACCCTTTACTTTGGGGAGGAGAGTGATTTGTGGGTTGTGACAAACTGGGGTGAGCTCCTAGCCATTTAATGCACCGAGGCCGAGGCAGCGCTGCCCATCAGAGACACAGTCTCTGCCATGCGCCCTCAGAACACTGACCAGATAGAGTCCCCCAAGCTACTATCCCATTGGGTTCGCTCTTCCTGAGGCTCGTTTTCAGCCCTTGTAGAAAGGCACATGAGGGGAGCCCGTTTTCGTTTCCAGTGCAGACAACCCGTCCAGCGGCACCCTCAGGCGCAAGAACGCAGAGCCGGGTCGGGGTTCGAGCGAGACCACGCGTCGAGGCTTCACTCACTGCCCTGTCCGCCCCTCCCCCGCCTTCGCCAAGTCCTGCTCGCGCGTGCGCTCCCAGGAGCACACGCGCGAGCGCCCGCTGGCCTCGCCGCTGCTCTCCACGGCCCAGCTGAGTCTGAGGCGGACACGTGTGTCCCCGGGCCTGACCCCGAGCAGCCGGAGGCCTGGCCTGACCAGCCCGCGAGCTCACCTCAGCCCGCGGTGCCGACTCCGGGAGCACTTCCGGAAGCTTGGCTGCTGCGCCAGCTTCGGACGCCCGGCGAGCCACGCGCGACGCTGGGCGGGGCGAGGAGGCAGGGCCGGAGCCGAAGCCGAGGCTCCGATTGGCCGCCGGGACAGCCCCGCCCCCGCCCTGGAGCAGCTCCCCAGCAACTCCGAGGCAGCTGCAGCGCCGCCACGGCAGTGCAGTTACCTTTATCTGTTCTCTGCGTCCGCCTCTAGTCTAGTCCGTCACTTCTTTCCGGGCATTTATTCTGCTCCTACCCTGTGCCAGGCCCTCGGCCAAGCATCACGAGTCCTCCCAAGAGCCCTCTCCGTGCCTATCCCTAATCCCAGTCCCACACTCAGAACTCAAGGTCTCTGCCACGATTCCCAGTTCTTAACCCGCGCCCTCACTTAGTTGCGGTCCTTGCCTTACCTAGCCTGCTTGGAGCATTTGACTTGCCCCAACCTTACTCTGTCTCGCTTCTCGCAATCGCACCGTCTCTGCATTCCCTAGGTCCTCTCTTCCATTTCTTCCTATTCAGTAATGGTTGCAGTAGTTAGTTTAGTGTGGTGCCAACCTCTTCCATCATCATCTCTTTCTCTCCCTCTTTGCTCCCACTTACTCTTCTTTCTCTCTCTTTTCCCATTCTTCCCTCCCCTTCTCCAGCCCTTTGCGAAACGCCAACAATGGCCAGGGCTTGTCATTTCTCAGGGTCTCGATGTCTCTGGCTCTTCTGCCTCTCGCCACTCTCACCGCCTCTATCTCAGAGCAGTCCCACATTTTTTCTAACTTAGGCAAGAGTATCCTTCCTCCAAGTTCCCGAGCTTCCAGTCGTGTCCATTTCCAGGCTATCCTGTGCTTGGCCACGACAGTCATTTTGAGATTCAAAGTTGCATTAGTTGAAGTATCATTTCCAAGTTGGGGAGGTGAATCTTGAGCAATTAGCAAATAGCAGAGTATTCAAAAAAGGAGGTATCATTCTGGCGAAATGTTTCGTTCTTGTCCCCTGTTTACAGGAATTGAGATCTAGCTCTTCTGGAAAAATAAAGCTGGAAGGAGGGGGAACGTGATACCTTCATATATCTGAAAAACTGACCAGTGGAAAAGGAATATAGCGTGTTCTCTAGGTTCCCAGGGGCTGAACAAGACCAGGGTGTGAAAGCACTATTTCAGCCTAAACTAGGTCGAAGTTGCTAGGGTTGATTTGTATGGCAGTGTTGTTTTATGAATTCCCAGGACAGCACAGCTAACAATTTATCAGGACGTTTAGAGGGACACCTTCATGGGTGTGTACTTCCAACACCAATGTGTTCTAAACAAGTCAAGAGATTAGGTGGTTTGGAAAGGAAGATAATGAGATTTATTTTCAACATGTTAGCTTTTAGCTGGTCAACATCTGGCTAAAAGGTAGTTAACACAACAGACAATCCCCAGGTTATAAGTGAGATAAGTTCCTTATGTTTGTTCTTAATTTGAATTTGTATGTAAGTCAGAACAGGTATATTTACTCATTACCATTACCTGTAACAGCCTCTATAAGTGCAATGAGGCTTATAGGCTTATGAGGCTTGTATATGAGTCAGATTTTTATAACTCCGGGACCATCTGTAATTCAAAGCGTTTAATTGGATTCTGACCCCATTGTGAATCTGAGGAAGGGTTGGACTCCTTGTGAATCTGATAGAAGCTATAAACTTTTCCCAAGGAAGATACTTATACACATCTATTGACTTCTTTGTGAATCTGATAGAAGCTATAAACACATCTACTCATAACATTTTGTACTCAAACTCAAGGAACTAACAGAGGCTTACATAAGATGACCAGATTTTAACATTGGTAAAATGGGACACCATGGGGGGGGTTCTTAATTAAAAATTTGGTCTATATGGAGCAACAAAAATTTTCATAGAACACAAAAATAGTATTATAATTTTTTTTAATTTCAACATAAGTACAATTTACAAATATAATACATTAAAAATTATGTGTAGTATTATTCTTTGGCATATTTCTCATTTGAGTGAATTTTTTTAGATTGCTGTCATTGTTTAAAAGTCATGACATTTTTCACAAGAATTTGTTAAATTATATTTCACACATAAAATGGCTTTCAAAGTCTCAACACTTAATTGTGATTTTTCAGATATCCACACTTTATTTACTGTAGAAAAAACGCGTTCAGTTGCAGCATTAGTTCCTGGTAAGGGCAGCACATATCCCACAATTTTTAGTGCCTTATTGTATGGAACATGGTTTATTTCAAAATGATGAAATATTTCTAACTATTGTGATTTTTGTCTGATGCCCAAGATTTAACCTTTTCCTTATCAATATATTTTTTTAATAATGATACCTAGTAAGTCATGTCACTTTCAAGGTCGCAGCTAGACTTTTTGCCACCACTATAAAATATAAATAATAGGAGTACTATCTGCTAAATTCATGAAATAAATAAATAAATTACTTACCTAAATTATCTGAATAGCTGATTTGTTGACGTCACTTATTTAACTAGCACTAGCATGCAGTGGTAAGCAGTCCACTCCCTGTATTAGGGGAGGAGTTGTAACTTTAAGGGCAGGAAGGGGCTTTTTGCAGGGAGGGGCTTTCTGAGGCAATTATCTAACATGTCATGCATTCTTTCCAAAAATCAGGACTTTTTTAAAACGCCACAGGAGGCAGGATAAATTGTTAAAAATGGAGACTGTCCCACCAAAAGCGGGAAGTCTGGTCACCTTAGGCTTGCAGGTCATTCTTACAACCCACGGACCTCAGACTGAGAACTCCAATACTGGTAAGTGTATTGGAGTGTCAATACCACTGAGTGTCACTTGTTAGTTTAATAATTTCTTTTTTTTTCTTTCTTCTTTTTTTTTTTTTTGTAGAGACAGAGTCTCACTTTGTGGCCCTTGGTAGAGTGCCATGGCATCACACAGCTCACAGCAACCTCCAACTCCTGGGCTTAAGCGATTCTCTCGCCTCAGTCCCCCCAAGTAACTGGGACTACAGGCACCCGCCACAACACCCGGCTATTTTTTGGTTGCAATTTCGGCGGGGCCAGGTTTGAACCCGCCACCCTTGGTATATGGGGCCAGCGTCCTACTCACTGAACCACAGGCACTACCCTAGTTTAATAAGTTCTTAAACTTAAACTCTCAAATTTCTTGTGAACTGGCAACTTAGAAACACAAAACTTCCTTCTTTCAGAACAGACTGAACAAAAGATATTTAAAAAACAGGGAGACAGCTCGGTGCTTGTGGCTCAAGTGGCTAAGTTGCCAGCTTCATACACCTGAGCTGGCGGGTTGGAATCCAGCCCAGGCCCCCCAAGCAACAATGACAGCTGCAACCCAAAGATAGCTGGGTGTTGTGGTGGGTGCCTTACAGTCCAGTTACTTGGAAGGCGGAAGCAGGAGACTGGCTTAAGCCCAAGAGTTGGAGGTTGCTGTGAGCTGTGATGCCTCGGCACTCTACCCAGGGCGACAGTTTGAGACTCTGTCTCAAAAAAAAAAAAAGAAAAAACAGAGACACATCTACCTCAGATAAGGAAATAATGGGAAGGTGTTATCTATTTCTACTTATTTACTCACTCATTCAATAAATATTTATGAGACAATGTACCCAGCACTATTCCAACAGCTAGGTAAACAATGGTGAACTGAACAACACCCCAGGCCTCACAGGCCTTATATTTTGTGAGGGACCCTGGACAATAAATAAATGCATAACTGGAGAGATATTGACTATAATTTATATAGGATGGTCAGAGAATTATCAGATAAAACAACCTTGAACCCAGCCCTGAAGTTAAGAATACCTGTGGGAGCTTTCAGGCAGAGGACATAACAACTGTTTATGCCCTGAAACAATGAGTGACAATAAAGAGAAGAGGTATTAGGACTGAGCCCTAGGACATACCAGCACAGGGTATGGGAAATAAGGAGCATCTTTCCAAGGAGAAAGAGATAGAGGAAGTAGAAGAGAAATTAAGGGAGAGTAGCCTCCTGCAACCCAAGTGCATAGTGGTCTTGGGAGGGAGAAATCAAAACAAATACCAGTGATCTAATGTAAGATAAGCACTGGGAACCAACTGTTGGTTTTAGCAACAGGGAAATCACTGGTGACCCTGACAAAGAGTGATTGGGACTAGAGAAAGCCTGAATGGAACAAATCCAATAGAGAACAGGAAGAGAAGAATTAGGGCAGCAAATATAGATAAGTCACTCATTTCAAGAAGTTTTTCTATAAAAGAAATAACAGACTCGGCGCTTATAGCTCAACTGGCTAAGGCGCCAGCCACGTACACTTAAGGTGGCGGGTTCGAATCCCCAGCCCAGACCCGCCAAACAACAATGACGGCTGCAACCAAAAAATAGCCGGGCATTGTGGCGAGCGCCTGTAGTCCCAGCTACTTGGGAGGCGGAGGCAAGAGACTCGCTTGAGCCCAGGAGTTGGAGGTTGCTGTGAGCTGTAATGCCACGGCACTCTACCCAGGGGGACAGCTTGAGGCTCTGTCTCAAAAAAAAAAAAATGTAGGTTCTTTGCTTATACAAAAGAACAGGCTTAAGCCTATAATCCCAGCCTTTTGGGAGGCAGAGGTGGGGGGACCGCTTCAGGACAGGAGTTCAAGTTCAACCTGGGCAACAGAGGGAAACTGTCCTTACAAAAGAAAAAAAAAATCAGCCAAGTGTGGTGGTATGTACCTATAGTCCTAGCTATTTGGGAAGCTGAACCAGGAGGATCACATGAGTTTAGCAGCTGCAGGTCACAGTGAACTGTGATCACACCACTGCATTCCAGCCTGGGTAACAGAAAGACCCTGTTTAAAAAAAAAAAAAAAAAAATATATATATATATATATATGTATATATATATACACATACACACACATACAGAGTAGAACCTCCATTGTTAATCATCGCACTGCATTTACCACCACCTTAAGTCCCTTATTTTTTTTTTTTTTTTTTTTTGAGACAGAGCCTCAAGCTATCCCCCTGGGTAGAGTGCTGTGGCTTCCCAGCTCACAGCAACTTCCAACTCCTGGGCTCAAGTGAGTCTTAGGACTTAGCCTCCCAAGTAGCTGGGACCACAGGTGCCTGCCACAACACCCGGCTATTTTTTGGTTGCAGCCGTCATTGTTGTTTGGTGGGTCCGGGCTGGATTCGAACCCACCACCTTAGGTGTACGTGGCTGGCACCTTAGCCACTTGAGCCACAGGTGCCAAGCTAAGTGACCTAATTTTCTTTCTTTCTTTTTTTTTTTTTCTGAGACACAGGCTCACTTTGTCGACCTTGGTAGAGTGCCATGGTATAATAGTTTACAGCAACCTCAAACTCTTGGGTTTAAGCAATCCTCTTGCCTCAGCCTCCAGAGTAACTGGGACTACATGCGCCCACCACAATACCTGGCTAATTTATTTTTTTAGAGACAGGGTCTAACTCTTGCTCAGGCTGGTCTCAAACTCCTGAGCTCTGGTAATCCACCCACCTCAACCTCCCAGAGTGCTAGGATTAAAGGCATGAGCCACCAAACCCATCAACCTAATTTTCATAGACCAGACATGCACCACATGTATATATTTGTACAGGAGGCCTAGTTCCTTATGTTGACCACCTCTGTATGTTGACCATTTTGTTTGTTTGTTTTTTGCAGTTTTTGGCCAGGGCTGGGTTTTGAACCTGCCACCCCCAGCAAATGGGGCCAGCGCCCTACTCCTCTGAGCCAAGGGCACTGCCCAGTTGACCAGTTTTTTATAGTTCCTTGAGTGATTGACTTGTAGGGGTTCTATTGGGTATATATGGCATAGAGCTTTATGTTTCATGAGTTTTGTCAGTTTGAACCGGTCAAGAGTTAAAGTACATCTATAAGGGAAGAGATAGAATCACTGTATCTACATATCAAGTCTTACAGTTCTTTTCCACGGAAGTTTGTTGTTAGCTATTAGGACAACTAAGTCCTAAATTAGACCGCATATATCTTAAAGGAGGTACCCTCTTTTTACTAGGTAAAGAACATTTGAAAATGAGAAATATGTAACTTATTTGATCCATTAATACTGTGAGAATAACTGCTATGAAAAAGAATATAAAATATGTTTTATACCATGTGAAGGTAGAAAACAACTATAGGAGAGACAAAAGAAACTCTCTGCTCTAGCCCTTCAGGAGATGGACAGTCCACATGAGAACTTGGCAAATGTTCCTGGAATAGGGAAGCTGGGATGATTCCACCTAGAAAAGAGAAGGGTAGGTGTGGAGACATTCCAGGTTCTGAAAGGGGCCAGTAAGATGATGGCTCCTAACAATGAGAGGCTGGGAGTAAGCAAAGAGTGGCACAAGGTTATGATATGGGGTATTTGGTAGGAAGGGGTGTTTGGCAGATGTCCAAGTTTAGGGGTCTCTGGAGATAGTCATGGGAAACAATAAGGCTCTGGGATTAGATATATCTGGGTTTAAATTCAGATCCTATGTGATTTGAGGCAGGTTTCTTACTCTATGTAAGCTAGGATTTAGATCCTATGTGATTTGAGGCAGATTCCTTAGTCTATGTAAGCCTCAGAATCACAAAACTAAAATTAAAAGTAAAAATAACTACAGATGGGGTGGCACCCGTGGCTCAAAGGAGTAGGGTGCCAGCCCCATATGCTGGAGGTGGCAGGTTCAAACCCAGGCCCGGCCAAAAACTGCAAAAAAAAAAAAAAATAGCTACAGATTATGTGGATGAAGTGCCTGACATATAATATGCACTCAGGAAACACTAGTTTCCTTTTCCTCTTCCCTTGATCTTCAAGATTCACTCAAAGCTCTTTGTTCTTCCTTGCTCCTTCAGGTGACTCTGTCACCAACTGGTGGAACAGTGGGTAATGGCATCCCAGCTGCAAGACCGTGAGTACCCCTGCAGGGGAAGAGTTCTTGGGCAATAGCTCCTATTCCAGAGCTTCTCCTGGGCCCTCTACCCTCCCTCTACCTAGCACCTGCTTTTCCTGGCTCAGGGCTGACCACTGATGAGAACCTGCTGCTGATGCAGAAAGGCATGCTGCTGCGCAAGGTGAGGTCCAAAACCTGGAAGAAGCCAAGATACTTCAGACTTCAGAATGACGGCATGACAGTCTGGCATGGACGGCAGGCCAGGAGCAAGGCCAAGCCCACCTGTGAGTGACCTTGATAGCTATGGGTAGATGGACACGTGGGAGGATAGGGCCTGAAGAGCCCAGCAGTCTGAGGGCAGGAGAGAGACCAGGGTTCTACAATAGTGCCCTTGTATTGTCCCACTGTGGCTATATCTGAGCCTGTAAAAGATCACAATAGCACTTGCCTTGTAAGGTGTTATGAGGATTAAATTGCTTATTGCTTATATGGGACTCATAAGAGTCCTGGTACATAGTAAGTCTCAATAAATCATAAGTTTATATCTTATTATTATTATCATTATATCATGATCTCAGGCATCTACCTGATGAATTAAAGCCTTGCTGTGCCAGTTTCTAGTTGAGTGGCAACATACAAGGTATATAATTAAATTCAGCTTCAATTTCCTCATTTGTTATATGTGGGGATTAAACCTGCCCAGTACGCTCAGCACCGGCCACATGCACTGAGGCTGGAGGGTTTGAACCCAGCTCTGGCCAACAATGCAACAATAACAACTGCAACAAAAAAATAGGTGGGCATTGTGGCAGTCACTGTAGTCCCAGCTACTTGGGAGGCTGAAGCAAGAGAATAGCTTAAGCCCAAGAGTTTGAGGTTGCTGTGAGCTGTGACACCATGACACTCTACCTAGGACGACATAGGGAGACTTTGTTTCAAATTAAAAAAAAAAAAAAAAAAAGCACCTGTAGTCCTAGCTACTCGGGAGGGTGCGGCAAGAGAATTACCTGGGGGTGGCCCTGTGGCCCAAAGGGGTAGGGCGCTGGCCCTATATGCTGGAGGTGGTGGATTCAAGCCCAGCCTCGGCCAAAAACTGCAAACAAAAATAAAAATAAAAACAAATTAAAAAAAAAAAAAGAAAAGAAAAAGAGAATCACCTAAGCCCAAGAGCTGGAGGTTGGTGTGAGCTGTGATGCCATGGCACTCTACCAAGGGTGACAAAGTGAGACTCTGTCTCAAAAAAAGGGGGGGGAAGGGGAAACGCCTGTGGCTCAAAGGGGTAGGGCATGGCCTCATATGCCAGAGGTGGTGGGTTCAAACCCAGCGCCAGCCAAAAACTGCGGGAAAAAAAAGAAAAAGAAAAACCCAGCCCAGCCAGGCACTGTAGCGAGCACCTATAATTCCAGCAGGATGCCTATAGCCTGAGTCTGAGGCTGCAGTGAACTATGACACTGCTCACTATTGTACTCTGCTCAAGACATAGGGTGGGACTTTGTTTTAAAAAAAAAAAACCTGGGCTTGGCGCCTATAGCTCAACCGGCTAAGGCGCCAGCCACGTACACCTAAGGTGGCGGGTTCAAATCCCCAGCCCGGACCCGCCAAACAACAATGACGGCTGCAACCAAAAAATAGCCAGGCGTTGTGGCGGGCGCCTGT
>CAUYTI010108428.1:0-18240 GCA_963575145.1 Galago senegalensis | reverse complement strand
CATTGTGGCAGGCGCCTGTTGTCCCAGCTACTTGGGAGGCGGAGGCAGGAGACTTGCTTGAGCCCAGGAGTTGGAGGTTGCTGTGAGCTGTAATGCCACGGCACTCTACCCAGGGGGACAGCTTGAGGCTCTGTCTCAAAATAAATAAATAAATAAAAATGTGCACCAACGTGGTAAAGTTATACTTATAATCCTCACCTAGGGCTCCAAATGCTTATCATTATTATTTTTGTGACAGTCTCAAGTGGTCACCCTGAGTAGAGTGCTGTGGTGACATAGCTCATAGCAACCTCAAACATGGGCCCAAGCAATCCTCTTGCCTCAGTTTTTCTATTTTCAGTAGAGACAGGGTCTTGCTCTTGCTCAGGTTGGTCTCAAACTTGTGAGCTCAAGCAATCCACTTGCCTCCCAGATTGCTGGGATTACAGGTGTGAGCCACTGAACCTGGCATTATTATTTCTTTAAATTTAATTTTGATCTATTGATACAAATAAACTTTTTATATTTTACCTAAGCCCTAAATATCTTAAGAATTCAAAATATAGGCTTGGCGCCTGTGGCTTAAGCAGCTAAGGCCCCAGCCACATACATCTGAGCTGGTGGGTTTGACTCTAGCCTGGGCCCGCCAAACAACAATGACAGCTGTAACCAAAAAATAGCCGGGTGTTGTGGTGGGTGCCTATAGTCCTAGCTACTTGGGAGGTGGAAGCAGGAGACTTGCTTGAGCCCCAGGAGTTGGAGGGTGCTGTGAGCTGTGATGCCACAGCACTTTACCCAGGGCGACAGCCTTGAGGCTCTGTCTCAAAAAAAAAAAAAAAGAATTCAAAATATAACTTTTTAATTTTTAAAATAGTTTTTATATATATTTTACATAACTATTTTAAAAGTTTTTATATATTACTTATAAAATAGTATTTACATTATTTCTAATTTCTATGCGAAATTTAGAGTAATATATAATTTATCATTTTCTTGAAACAATTTTGCTCAAAATTTGCACTTAAATAATTTATGGAAATTTACAAAGCTTTTTCTCTCTCTTTTTTTTTTTTTTTTTGAGGCAAAGTCTCATTTTGTTGCCCTTAGTAGAGTGTGGTGGCATCACAGCTCACAGCCACCTCAAGTTCTTGTGCTTAGGCAATTCTCTTGCCTCGGCCTCCCAAGTAGTTGGGACTATAGGCACCCACCACAACACCTGGCTAGTTTTTGTTGCAGTTGTCACTGTTGCTTAGCAGGCCCAGGCTGGGTTCGAACCTGCCAGCCTTGGTGTTTGTGGCTGGCGCTGTAACCGCTGTGCTACAGGCACCAAGCCAAAGTTTTTTTCCTTATAAAGTGACTTCTTTTTTGAAAATGCCTGATACATATCCTGAATGCACCTGTTTTTAGGTTGGACAGGTAATTAATTCCTTCTTCATGTGGAAACACAATAGCAGCATAGGTGTCTGAACACTGCACGTGTCAGCAGGAGACACCCAGAGGGGACCCTGCTCTTATCTCATGAGCTAAGTGAGCCTCAGTCTTCTCATATGTGTAATGGGCTATGCCTCTACAGGACTGTTCTACTGCTGATGCCTGGGAAGCAGCATCTGCCTGGCAGGAGTGAGCAGGGCAGGCCGCTCCCCTGCTTTCACTCTGGCTTCACCTCGAGCCCCACTTCACTATCTCATGGGCAATAATGTGTTATCTGGCAAAGCACAACCCCAAACAGAACACATGTGCACACTATTTAGGGCCTTCCCCAAGTTAAACTTTAAGGTATCTAATGGCTTGAAGGAGACCCTGTGGCTTCCAAATACATTTTAAAATGACTCAAATGGTGACATTAACCACTTAAGTTATTAAAAAACAAGTACTCAAGTGTTACAAAGGCTGAACCGTGTTACTCTAATTTCCAGACTATTAAACACACTCTGAAGGCTGGACACAAAAGCAACCAAATGAAGCTGGAGTCGGCTCCTCAGCAATGCCCTCAAGGGCCAGCTGCAGAAGCAGCCCCTGCCATCTCCAGGATACAAGGTAGACGCTGCAACTGAAGAACATGCTCTCTTCTCCCAGAGAGGTGAGGAGAGGAATGTTCGCTCCAGTTGGCAGTCTGCCTGATACCAGGACCACAGAGGGCCCCGAGGAAGACCCTGGGGAAACTTGATAGGTAGAAGGCTCTGCCAAAGCTCTAGGACCCCCACCCAAGGCACACCCCCCACCTGTGTTTGAGGCTCCCCTACCCTGTGTCCAAGGGCCCCCACCTGCCTGTGTCCGAGGCCACCCACTGGCCTGTGCCTGGGTGTCCCGTCTTGTCCTAGTCACTGCAGGGCCGCCTGGGCCTTCCAGCCAGAGAGGAGTAAAGGGGCTTGTAGGAACAAATGCAGCTCTACACGCACCATTCTCTCATCTTTTTATCTTTCCCCTCAGTGGCTACCATGTTCACCAGACATTTCTTATGTTGCTGATTGCGAGTCTCTCCTCCTCCCCAGAGAGCTAAGGGTCAGGCTTAGCCCCATTCACACAGAGTGAGCAGCATCTACCTTTCTGCAGAATTGCTGTCAAATGCTCCCCTAACAGCTGTTTCTCCACACAAGCAATCAGCGGTTTCCTGTATGAGCCAAAAAGAAGCAGCATTAGAAATAAAGGTCAAAGAGGAAACTTGGGTTAGCTGCGAATGGTGGGAGAACTGGCCTGAAACAATCCCCAGCAGGTCAGAAACAAGGAAGGGGCAGGTGTTTCCTGCTCACACCGGCATGGTGAGTACCAAAGACAATCTGGAGCCTTCTCTAAAAACAACCTTCTGAATGGCACAAACAGGTAGATAGGTGAGCACACCTTGGGGGGAGGCAGCCCCAACCCCCCAGCCAGGTACCGCGTCAGGCTACACATTTCCATTTTGCCTTTAGCATGAGACACTTCACTGGTTGGGGCATCCTGTACTGCAGACATACCCCCTAGCCCCAAGATTCCTGAGCAGTTCAACCCAGTCTCAGCACAGACTGTCACGTGCCACAATCATTGTGGAAAAGCCATGTGCACTGACTTCCTCCCTCAGAGTGCAGAGCTGGCCCTCACCCCCCATCTCCTGCCTAACCCTGGTTTTCCAGCTGAGACACAGTTGGACTGTGCCATGCCCTTTAGCAATTCAAAGGGCACTCTGGGCTCTAGAGATGGAGCCCAACACAAACTTCCTCCCAAGCCCTCCTGTGCCAGGTCCCCAAGCCCTCTCTGTCTCCAGCTCTGCCCCAAGTCCCCTTCTGTCCACCGTGTGAGGACGCATCCTCTGAGGCCTGAGGTGTCACAGAGCAGCAGGCAGGACCCCATGCACAGGGTACACCCCACTTCTTCCCGCTTTCTTTTACTATCCACAATCAACTACTCTTTTGTTCTCTTCAAAAATCAGAGCATCTGCTTTACTCTAAAGATTTTACTTTTGGCCATCCTCCCAAGCCTGCATTCTCTGGTTATAAACAACTCTGTCGGCTCGGTGCCTGTGGCTCAAGTGGCTAAGGCACCAGCCACATACACCTAAGGTGGAGGGTTCAAATCCAGCCCGGGCCCGCCAAACAACAATGATGGCTGCAACCAAAAAATAGCCAGGCATTGTGGCGGGCACCTGTGGTCCCAGGTACTTGGGAGGCTGAGGCAGGAGACTTGCTTGAGCCCATGAGTTGGAGGTTGCTGTGAGCTGTGATGCCACAGCACTCTACCCAGGGGGACAGCTTGAGGCTGTCTCAAAAAAACCCCAAAAAACAAAAAAACAACAACTCTGTAAGGTACAACCCATCCTATTTATATCTCACAGCAACCCTGTTGTGGAGGGGGGTGGGCATCCCCCCACAGAGGACAGAGCTGGGGCTGTGGGCCCGTACCTTGGCTTTGCTGACTCTATGCTCTCTACTAGTCTCCCATGTCCTGCTGTTTCTGCTCAGGCTCCCTCACTCTGGCCTGGCGTCCTGGATTTCCCACATGCCCCTCAAATCCTGCTGTCCTTCCTGTGTCCTTCTGCATGGACCCGGTGCCTTCCTTCTCCACCAGGTACAGGTTGCTCTCCCTTTTAGGAGCCTTCCTCTGTCCCACTGCTGCACATGCAGACTCTCTGTGCCTGGTGCACATGCTGCACGACCTCTCCCTTACTCTATCTCCAGCTACTCACCAACCCCCGGCTTAGAGAAAAACATTACGTGACAAGAGAAGCAAATGTGATGGTACCGTAAATAAAGATTAGAGGTTATAAGGTGCCTAAAAAAACTGCCAAATATTCAGTGACACTCCATCAACGTAAACAGAACCCCTGGTCTCAGAGCCCAAAAAGATGCCATGTGTCTCCTAACTCATGATGGGGCACTCAGTGGAGTGTGGTTTGTGAGTGCCGAAGGACCAGACATGGTATAAGAAAATAAGCTAGCAGCAAAGACCCTCCTGGCTAGTTGGAGTGAACTTACGAAGGCACCGTTTGTCTCACTAACCAGCAAGTCATGTCCCCTGCAGTGAGGTGGACCCAGAGGCCGTGCAGGACTTACTGTGTGCTGTGGTCTAGGTATGTGATCACTCGGTCTCCTTCTTCTTCTAAACGTTTACTTACATGGTTAAGATATTCTGGAACCTTCCAAATAAAACATTTAAATATATCAGAAACAGAAAGATCCTCAGTATTAATCCAAGAAACTGAAGTTTTATTTTTCTTATAAAATTACATTCAAGCCAAATATTAATACAGACTGATGAGCAGGGGGACAGAGAGCTGTGTCAGCTGTGGCAGGAAGTACCACTGGGACACACCTTACTGTCCTGTTCACCACACAGTCCACCCCTAAGGCCATGGGCAGGTGGGAGCAGCTCCAGTGGGAGGGTGCACGGCCTGCCAGCAGCCCTCAGCCCACACACAGCTGGGCAGTCAAAGCTCATCACCAGACTGGCTGTTTGTCTGGGGCACAGCCACACAGCTGCAAGGACTTCATGTGCCCTGGTTTCCAGGGTGCACTCTGGTCTGCTGCTGCCCCGAGCACAGAAAGGCCTCAGAACATGGCTCTTTGATGCCCTGCCCTGAGTAGCTGTGGTGAGGCCTGGGGAATTTTCTCTAAAGTCAGGACTGAAGAAGCAGGTCAGTCCCCCTACCATGAGTGTCCCTGGGGCCAGGATTCCTTTGGGCCAATGCTCCAGTATCTGTGAAATGGGTTAAGTTTTTTTGGCTCCTCTGACTACTCATACTTTTTTCAAATGACTTTGTGGGGAAATTTTCTTTAATGCTTTACACAAGTAAAAACTATTTTCATTTATATTTATCTTCTTTTTTAGAATTTACTTTTTATCCTCTTGCTTAAACTTGAGTTCTTTCATGTATTTCAAAAACTATCTTACTAACTTTTGATTGTTGGGGGAGAGCAACAGTGCCTGTTAATGGAAGGAAATTTAATCTTCCTATAAGAGAGCTGGGGATCTTCCCTAGACTGTAGCTCTCAGAAAGTGAAAAGACAAGCATTAAGAGATTCCACCTAGATGCACACTTAAGAAGTGAAATCAAGCCATCAGAACTATTTCATCATCTTACCTCTCTCTCTTGCATTAATCTTTGGCCTTCTGCAGCATACAAACAATTAGTCTCTTCCAAAAATTTCACTTCAAAGGAATCTTTATATACCTAAGAAGGAGCAGAATTGTTGACTTCTGTTTACAAGTTCTAACATACCCCACTTTCTGAGGGGCAGGATGCAGTGAGCTGTACCAATGAGCACCCTAACCCCTGCTATGTGACCAAAGCCCCCTCCCAGCTGGTTCATCCACTACACTCTTTCCGGGGAAAGCCTCATGTGCATTAAAAAACATCACCTTTTATCTTTGTGATGTACATTTTCCATGAAAAATGTGCATTTTATATTGTTGTCTGGTTCTCTGTGGCCCCTGCACTGTGCTGGCCTCAGCACCCTGGCCCCCCCAAGCCCTGTTGGTATCTCATGCTTCCTGCTGTGACCCAGCAGCCGAACCTGCAGGTCTGACAGCATGCCCAGCAGGCTCCGCAGCAGGCTCCTGTCCACTGCCTCCCCGCTCCTCTCCCGCTCAATTAGCAGCAGAATTCCATCGATCGTCTTGCTCTGAACCATCTTGTCACTAATAATGTGGTTTCTAAACAGCTCTAATCCCATGTCCCTGTACAGAGAGAAAGAAACAGACTCATTTTAGTCTTTAAGTGTTAAAGTTTCTGGAGAAGCTGCAGCTGTGCTGTGAGTGCCCCGAAAGTACTGACCTGCTTGCTCTCTACATTGATGAGTTGAGAATTCCTTTTTCAAAATTACTTTGTTTTTGTCAGTCTAGTATGCCTTGTATTCTCCCTTAAACAGGACTGTTGTATTTTCCTGGATGTGGTCAGGTACTGGGACATTTCAGTCCCCAATGCCACTGACATTGAAATCAACACATCCTGAACTAGTGACCGCTAGACCCTGGGTCACACTATCCTCCCTGGTGGGTGACTGGAGAGGCCCCACCCGCCCACCACCCCTTGACCACCTCTGGGTGTCCTCTATAACCCTGTTGTCCTGCAAAGCTGCCACAGGCACCATCCTTGCTCCGAGCACTTGGAGCCCTGGTCCTGAGCACTCAGCCCACAGTCACCAGCATGACTATCTGCAAAGCCCAGCTTGCACTGCCTATCCCCACCTTAACACCTCTGCTGGCCCCATAATCACTAAATGCTCAATTAAGGAGGGGACAAAAGTACAGACCCCAAACCCCAGCCACACACCCTGCACTGGCACTTTTGGGTCTCATTTCACTGACTCTCATATTCAGATTCTCAGCCTTCTGTGGGGGACTGGAGGTGGCATAGTTTATTTCATGCTATGTTTATAGTTGTGCTAATAAATTAAGAGTTTAGACTATGGTGCCAAACAGCCCAGGCAGAGCAGGACCTGCTGATTCCCTGTGCCTGCTTTTGGGAAACGGCACAATTGTGGCCCCTCACAGAGCAGAGCAAACACAGAACCACCTGCTGCTGTCATCTGACCTCCCCGGCATATCTCAACACAGAGCTGAATGTGCAGCGTCTGCCTCTGGGGACACCACATGGACATCTGCGGGTGCCAGAGGGGCAAAACGAACAAAAAAATGGTCTTAAGGAAGGGACAGTGTCCAAAACCGCACAGATGTCAGGTCATGTAAAATAAGGACAAAAATGTGCTACCGGCTGTGTTAACTCAGAGGCTACTGACCTCTTTGGTAAGAACAGACATCACACTACATTGGGGGAGAGAGTGCAGAGGAGGGCGTGGACAGGAGCAGGACTCCTGGTGTTAAAAACTTGGGGGTTGGGGAGTGAGAGGGGCAGCACCACTGTTTCTTCCCAGTGGGAGAAAAATGAAGTTTTAGAACATCAGAGAAAGGATGAGCCAGGATGAGACAGACACACGCTTTTGCCTCAAGCTGGCTTTCAGGAGGCAGGAGAGCCTCCGGGCTTGCTGCCCAGGCATGGGGCCAGCACAGACTATGGCAGTGAGGGGCAGGGGGTTGCAGAATGCCCAGGAGACCCAGAGCAATGCCAGGGAGAGGCTCCCAACTGACCCAGTCCCTACAAACAACAAGGGATGAGAAGGAAGATAGAAACCCCAGTGAATCTGGAGAATCATTTTTGTGCCTGAGATAGGGCTCGGAGGTGAAACCACTCCAGGGCCCGGGTGGTGACCTTGAGAGCAGCTACATACAGTCTCTACACAGGTCAGCTGCATGGCTGGAAAGAGCCACTGCAGGCAGCCCCGAAATCCACACAAGTCAGAGAAAAGTCTCCATAGGGTACCAACCAGCTCCAAGGCAGGGCCCCTTAGGGCCTAGTGGTGAGACTCAATGTGAACTGGAGAAGGTACTGACTTCACTACTGGGCAGCCCGCCTGCCAGGGCTGCTCCCCACTAGCTAACACAGACCCTGGCCTCTTCCACTGGCACCTGTGACCCTGGCTGACCTAAGCACAGAGAAGAAGGAGGATACAGCCCAAGAGAGAGGTTGGGGTCTGCTGCAGGACAGGCCTGCTGCAGATGGACTCACCAGACAGAGGGAAGCATGGAGTTCTGCAGCACATAGGTGCGGTCTAAGAACAGGAAGATGCTCCTGATCATGATCTGATGGTCAGAAGGGAAAACAACTTACACCTTCTATCATCAAAATGCCCACAACAAGTCCTGAACACAACACTGCCAGGCCTCACCCAGCCACACCCTCCTCAGTGGGCAGGTGCTACTGCCCAGGCCCTCATGTCTGAGGTCTTTTCCTAAATCTAATGGCTCCCCTTGGAATTTGACTTTCCTATCTTATTACAGTGAATGTAGCTGTGGGCATTTGAAGGCTTTTAGTCTAAGGGGGATCTTTTAAATTTAATTATTTGGCTCGGTGCCTATAGCTCAGTGGTTACAGTGCTGGCCACATACACCAGGGTGGCAGGTTTGAACCTGGCCTGGGCCAGCTAAACAACAATAACAAAAATAGCCAGGCATTGAGGTGGGCACCTGTAGTACCAGTTACTGGGAGGCTGAGGCAAGAGAATCTCTTAAGCCCAAGAGTTTGAGGTTGCTATGAGTTGTGATGCCACAGCACTCTACCGAGGGCAACAAAGTGAGACTGTCTCAAAAAAAAAAAAAAAATTTTTTTTTTTTTTAAATTATTTCCTGATGGACTGATGGGGTCCACCCTACTAGGTTAGTGAGATGCATAAAAGTTTCATTGTTTTATTTATGTATTTATTTTGAGATAATCTCACTCTGTCACCCTCGGTAGAGTGCCGGGGCCTCACAGCAACCTCCAACTCCTGGGCTTAAGCAAGGAGAGGCTTGCCTCTCCTTCTCTTGCCTCAGCCTCCCAAGTAGCTGGGACTACAGGCGCCCACCACAATGCCCAGCTATTTTTAAAAATGGGGTCTCATTCTGGCTCAGGCTGGTCTCAAACCTGTGAGCTCAGGGCAATCTACCCGCCTTGGCCTTCCAGAGTGCTGGGATTATAGGTTTGAACCACTGCGCCCGACCCTCACAGGTATTTCATGTCCAGCTAAACTAGAAGCTTAGTAAGACCCAGCAGGACACGCAGGCAAGGGCAGGCCCAGAGCTGGCACTGGCTGGCACTGGGGCAGGGGACAGGAGCACACCCTGTGCACACTGCCCGTGCTGGTGGAGTGGCAGGCTCACCATCTGTCTGCAGTGGTCTTGCCAGCATGCGTTCATCTTCTTCAGGAATAAGACACTGTCTAGCGAGTCTGTAAAGTTCTGCTAAGGAAATCTATGAGGATTGCAGATTTAGCCCCTCATTTTAGCTCCCTTCTCCACTGAGGACAACACATCATTTATTAACAGCAATCAGGACATGGAAAGAACTGTGCTTCAAAACCCTCATCCCAGCAAGGCGTTAGGAGGTGGAGCCTTAGGGTATGACAAAGTCCAGAGGTTGAAGCCTCAGGATGGATCAGTGACCTTGGGGCCAGAAAGCTACCACATCTCCCACCATGCAGGACACACCAAGATGCTGCCATGGCCCAGAAAGGCCTCCCCAGACACTGAGTCTATGGCACCAGGATCTCAGCCTTCCAGCCTCAGAACTGTGGGAACCACCCGCTGTCTATAAATGCCTGGCATTCTGTCACAGCACCCTGAACGGACTATGGCAGACAAAAGCTGGAACAGCACTCATGGCTGTTGTTAACCTCCAACATCGTCAGCCCCACTCCTCACCTGTCTGTAAGGGTCACTCACCTCTCACTACCCCATCCAGCCCCTTCCTTCACTCAGCTCTTCCCTGCCAGACACATTTGGGTTTCTGCCTACTGACATGCACACCCAGGTCGCAAGTACTCCCTGGTCACCTCGCACGCAGAGGGTCCCACAGCACTGCTCTGGAGTGCTCAGGAGGCAGGAAGGTGACCATTAACAGCATGAGGGATAGGACGGGGGCTGAGGCTTGGCTCTAACTTCTAGCCTCAAGGAAACCAACTTTCTATAACACTGTCAGGAAACTGCATTCATGGACCAAATCACAACACTCTCAGTTTGACTCTGAGAATATGCTCTGTAATACAGGATCAAAATATAGTCTTTACACAGATTGAGTAAGGATGTGCCTCCCAGGACCTCATGCTGCCCCAACAAGTCTCCACCAAGTCCAAAGTTACAAACTCCAAGCTGCTCTGTGGTTCACAAAATATTATCCTTTCACATCATTCTCATTTGATCTTTCTGACCTCGCAACACAGACGCCATTCCCTTTGCAATGATGGACAACATGGTGGGCTGCAGTGGACAGAACATGGATATCCCAGCTCTAAGTCCTGGCTTCCCACTTATCAGCCACAAGACGCCGGCCAAGGCAGCAACACCATGCACCTCAGTGCTCAGGTGCGGGGGCAGACAAAGCTCTTAGACAAGGAGAAACCCAGTCAGGCAGGTGCGCACACATCCAGGAGGGGCCCGTGTGCTCAGTGTCAGCAGAGTGCAGGCCAACAGAGGGAAGGGTGAGGAGGAGGACGGGGACTGAGGGTGCCCACGTCCTGGGAATGCTGGACATGTAGTGGCCATCAGGACAGGCAAGTGCAGGGTGCACCCAACACGTGCAATGGGGACATGTGACAAACCAGGACAACAGCAGATGACTCAACCCAATAAAGTCCCTTTCCAGCCTGGATGCCTGACCCAGTTCATCGGCAGAGGGCTTCCAAAGCGTCCCTGAGGCTGGGTCATAACTTTCTTTCAAAAAAATGCTTCTTTAAGGGCAGGACTCTGCCATTCCCCCATCCTCTGTCCCTAATGCAGTGTGTAGTCTGCTATAAACACTCCCTTGGTGTTCACTAGGTGAACGTCTACCTATGGTCCAGAAGTCTTGGGCACAGTGACCCTGCCACATTCCTGGTCTTGCTACCCCAGCAGACTTCACTCATCAGCCGCTAACCCAGTGGCCATCCGAGTCCCCACACAAAGACCTTGGAGGTTTTCCTTCCTCCTCTTCTTTTGGGCAGTGTCCTCCACGTCTTGGACCCTGGGATCTGTCCCCAGCTCCACTGCACACCAGCACGGCCACCTGCTTTGGCTCAACTACCAGGACCAGACCCCCTACTCTAGTCCTGCCTGAGGTCCTTTCCATGCCACGGGCATGTGCTTTCTTTGGAACCCACTATGTCAAAGACACTGCCCCTCTAGCTCCATGGTCTCAATGCCCCTACACACACTCAGGCCCACTATCTTCCATGTACCTGAACATCTTGGCTGAATCTCCATCTTCAGACAGAACTGACTTTTTAGTCTCGCAGAGGCCCCACCATGATTCAACAACCCCCCCCCCTTTCTAGTTTCTCCTTTATTGGCAAACACTTTCCCCTGTCTGCCCAACAGGTGCCCCCCTGTAGCCCCAGGACTGCACACACTACCCCCACCACTGGGGACCTCATCTTGAGGCTTACACACTGCCTTGTGCTACACGTTACCCACCTGGGCAGGCTGCTCATTCCTTACGCGTGCAAGCCTGTCTGGGCCTCTACACCCCCACCACAGTGGCACACAAGTGCTTCTTTGCGCCTCTGGGCCAGCATTGATTTATTTCCCTAGGATCTGGCATTATACCCAGCACATGACAGACACCTGGAAACGTGTTAGGCCACACTCTAATCAACCTCACCACGACATGAGAGTGATCTCCATAATCAATCTGATATGTGTCAGGACTCAGATAATTACGAGCTCAAGTCCAACTTGGCCAAGTACAGGGCTCAAATGCAACTTACAGCCTTGTGCTAGGCTCAAACCTGTCCTGCCCCCACCAAGTCCCTGCCCCAGGGCTCCCCACGCAGGCTGCACACTCTGATGCAGTGCCTGCTGTCTGGGCAGGCCCCACCCTCCTCCCAGGTGCAGTACTGGGTCACTTCCGAGCAGAGGCTTAGCCTCGAAATGCTCCACTTACGCAGTTCTGATCCTGACTCTGTCTCGCATTTTTTTAAACTCAAGATGCTAACAAGGTCTTTTAAGAGGGCAGTTTTTTTCTTTCTTCTTTTTTTTTTCTGAGCCACCACCTCAGATGCCCACAGCTGAAACAAGTGGTAACGTTCAGAGTCCTGGCTTTGCCACACAGAGGAGGATGATCCTTCCTCACCTCTGCCACAGGAGAGGCTTCTCGGATGGCAGACATTTCCCACCACTAGCACATAGCAAGGGGCAAGTACTAGCTCAAAGAGGAAATGAATGAGCACACCGGTCAATCCACAGGGCAGAATTAACTGGCAAGAGGATAATTTGATCAGGTTATCAGAAAGCAGTTCTCACGTCAACTGGGACAGCATCTGCTGCCTGTACTCACCCGGTCCTGGAGGCTGAGCTTTCCATCTCAGATGCCTCCCTCCCCGAGGCCACGCCCCCATTCTGGAGGCTGCTCCCCCATCCTAGAAGCTGCACTGTGGGTGTGGATTCCCAGGACACGGAATCCCCAGGCACGGTGGTGGGTGGGTCCTGGGTGCCCTCACAGGTGCCTTCTGAGATAGGGTATGCTTTGGCCAGGTTTCAAAAGGGCCCATGTGGCTACTGTGATCTGAAGCCACCTCACAACCTTTAGGACAGATCCCTGCCAGAACACACTACAGAGGGTGTTTATAGAACCGACCCAATGAACTGGGCCAGGCCTCTGTGGGGGATACTGCAGATGCTGTTACAGGGGCGCAGCTTGCCCAGGACCACCAGGCTTTATTGCCACATGCCCAACACAGGCCACACCAATTGCTGCAGCTGTCCCCACAGGTCATTCCAAGGAACTCAGGATGGTTTCGTTTCCCAAGATGAAGAAGACAGGTCAAAAAAGATTCCTTGAAACAGAAGAAAACTTATAACAAGTAAATCCCACCTACCTAATTTTACCCATTAAGAAGTAGAGGCCTAGCAAAGCACAGTCCCAAGCAGGCTTTCTGGAGTTATGAATTTACTTTCTAATTTCTGCTCAGTGAAGCATGCGGGCGGCTCTAGCAATGGGAGGAGCTGGGGAACTGGCCAGAGGCCAGATGAAAGGACTTTCTATGGGATGCTAAGCTCAGAGATCCTTTCCAGACAAGACATGGGCAAGGACAGCACGAGATTGGAAGATGCCCCTCCCTGGCCCCACATTAGTGCATTTCCCAACCCTCCACCACAACAGGCATCAGTCCTGTGCTCAGGCTGCCTTGTATACACCTCTGTCTTGTCTGACAGAGGCAGGGCTGAGGTGGAGAGTGAAAGCACACCCTAAAGCCAAGCTCTACCGAGGACCTGCAGGTGCTGGGAAGAGCCCCACCTCAGATGCTCACAGCTGGTAGACACCTGGTCTGCCTGGGAGACCCTGAGCAAGGGTCACGCCACACCCTGACACCTGCCTGGCATAGCCCTTAGCCAGTAAGGAGGTAGTGGCTGAGCAGCCAAGTGGGTGGGAACTTGTTACACATCACAGAAAGCCAATACAGATGGTCCCCGTGGAAAAAAGGGGAGCAGAACCCAAACTTTAAGACACTTCACAGAACTTTTTCTAAGTACTTCAACCAGACTCAACAAAGATATTACTTCCCTTTAATTCAGATCTGCAAAGTAATTTAATTAGTAACAAGTTCACTTAAAGATTTATAAAACTGAGCCATGAATTTAAGCTTTTGTTCTACAAATAAAAGTGAACTTAAAAAGCTATTTGTTTTCAATATTAGTGAAAAGGTGCTAATTAGAGTAATTACACATTCATTAGTTCTTCACCCTATTAATGTTCAATTTTAAAAGATTTAGGTAATAAACAGAAACTTCACGAGCCAAAAAAAGGATATTCTCTAAACTGGAGGATCTGCGCCTGGACGTGGTCCTCGCAGACCTGGCGCAGCTGCTTGTACAGTGTTGGGGAGACTTTATGGGAGCAGAGATTTTCTACAGCCTAAAATAGAAAAAAAAAATTAATTACTCAGTATGAGCAACACATTGTTTCTTAAAAAAAAAAAACATATCTAGCTGTAATGACAACACAAAGACAGCCCCTCCGTGGTACACTGCGGTTAAGCCTGCGGGACCCTGAGTGTTGACCAGCTAGTACCACCCCTGCACCCAGGGCCTTTGTAAAGTTTTGATCCCACAGACCTGTCCCTGATGCTCCAACCCCTTAGTTCAAGGTGCAGTCACAAAAGTGGGGTGACCGCCATCTGCAACCCCAGCTGGAGGACCAGAAGTGCTCCCCAGTGACCACCTCCCCAGCACAGGAGAAAAGGAGCAGGGCTCCAGCTCCCTGCACTCACAAGGACAGCGACTCCCCCCTGTGACAAGCAGAAGGGAAAGGGCCACTAATGCTGGGTGACACTGTCATTAGTGTCAAACAAGACATGCTGTTTTCCGCCATGTCCCCAGCTGCTGGGTGTGCAATTTATGTAAGTTTTGTGTTATTAGAGAAAGAATTTTTTGAGGCAGAAACATTTTTCTTAAAATATTTTTACCTGTATCAAGGAAATATAGTCTCTACACTCTTACCAGTTCTAATAAATTGTCCTTTAAAATCTCATGTATAAAAGCAGAATCTCATTCAATTCAAATATGAAATATTTTGAAAAGAAAAAAAAAAATTTTTTTTTTTGAGACAGAGCCTCAAGCTATACTCTTGGTAGAAAGCTGTGGCATCACAGCTGACAGCAACCTCCAACTCCTAGGCTCAAGCGAGTCTCCTGCCTCAGCCTCCCAAGTAGCTGGGACCACAGGCGCCCGCCACAATGCCTGGCTATTTTTTGGCTGCAGTCATCCTTGTTTGGCGGCCCAGGCTGGATTCGAACCCGCCACCTTAGGTGTATGTGGCTGGCACCTTAGCCACTTGAGCCAAGAAAAGTGGTTTTTATATTAACAAGTTTTGAGCCATTTAAAAATTGTAGGGATATATATACAAAGTAAACACTTTCAATAAAGATTCTGAATTCTTACGCCTGTAAGCCCAACACTCTAGAAGGCTCACCTGGGTGGACTGCCTAAGCTCAGGAGTTTGAGACCAGCCTGAACAAGAGTGAGACCCTACCTCTACAAAAATAGAAAAAGTAGCCAGGCATTGTGGTGGGTAGCCACTCAGGAGGCTGAGGCAAGAGGATCACTTGAGCTCAACAGTTATGAGCTATGACACCACAGCACTCTACCCAGGGGGACAAAAAAAAAAAGAAAAAAATATCTGAATACAATATCCCCCCTAGGAATAAAGGCAAATTAAAGTTTTATAAAGGCATTTATTACAGTAATGCTTATATATATCCTAGCATAATAAATATTAGGAGAGCATATTGTTCTCGTAACATAAAGTTCTCCTAACAACACTAAGATAAATACAGTAGCTACTATAACATAAAAGACATGCATATTTACAAAGATCAAAAGGGAGTGTGGAATGACAAACAATTATAATCCTGTTTTCTAGCATGTTTATCATCAACATAATAGCAGGAGAATACAGACCGTCCCCTGCATTTTGTTTTACCATAGAAATAAGGAATTCCTATCCACACTCCATACCCACATTCAATTTCGTCACTTGGTATTCTACATCTTTATCATTCAAAGACATACTTTCCTTTTCTCTCTTCAAACAACCAGGATAACCTCATGGCAAAGGTTTTGCTGCAGTAGTTAATCAACAGTGAGCCCCACAAACATAATTATGAAAAAATAAATCTTTTTATATAATATGCGAGGAAAATACACTATCTTTAGTAAAAAAATCAAAAGAAGCTTAGCAATACATGACCTTCACGGAAGAGTCACTCATTAGGACCATTTTCTGAATGCTTTAATTCCTAAACTAAAATCCATGTCCTTAGAAGAACCTTTTCCTGGTTGAAATACCTCACATGCCTGTGTTTTAGTTTTAGTCCTCCACTTGTCAGCTTCAGGAGAAGACAACAGAAAACTAAAGCTCGACCCCTATCAGCACTCTTTATCTTGCCTGGCATACACCATTTACATGAAGCACACTGAGATATATTTTGTTTTTAAAATTGAGAACGTGGGGATCTCGAGAACTCCGGGGTGACAGGTTTGCCAAGTGCTCAGTCCTGCCATGGCCCCTCATCACAGTGCCTCAGCTACCTCAGAAGGAAGACGGGCTGTCTCCCTCTCTCCACCAACCCGGCCACCTCCTTGCTGGCTGGCGTCCCGGGAGACCTTTTGTACTGTTACAGAAGAAGCACGACACAGGAGCCTTCCCTCCCCAGAGTAAAATTTTGAGAATACTCCTATTTTGAGACTTAGAAACATGCTCTCTGCAAGGATAAAATACTCAATCAGATGGAGACAGTGCACTTTATGGCAGTAGGCTCCGGCCATGAGCATTCTACAGAATCATCCCCGAGAAAAAGAATTTACTCCAATAATTAGAGGTGGAGAAAAAAACAGCATCTGGACTCCACTCCTATTCGTACAAAGATGTTTTCCCGTGTAAACTTGGCCAAGTTTTCACTTTCCCCCATTCTAGCCTCTTCTCATAGCATGGCTACCTTCTAATCAGTAGGTTCTTCAGATGATTGTCTGGGCAGAGACGAGTATGTTAAAATAAAGGAGGCATGCACGTGAGTGTCAGATGCTCGTCTATTAATAGTGTCAAGCTGCCACTGAGTGTATTCACTGCTACTTAAACAAAACGCTTCCGGTGGACAAGGGCAATCCTGCCCTCCGTGTGGAACAGAGTAAGACAGCGCAATGAGCCCTGGGGTAAGATGAGTCAGGGCAGCCACTTCTGGAAGGTGGTCTGTTTCCTGTAAAGATCCTCAGGACTACAGTTGATGTTAGAAAACTATCACATATTCAAATCAAGGAAACAATGCAGGTGCCAGAAGTTACTGATGCAGAAGAGGGGAGAAATGAAGGCACACAAACGACAGGCCCCGCTGCTCCTGGAACACACCCTGTTACAGCAGGGCAGCTGGACTGCAGGGTCAGGCCACAGGGCACAGCCACCCTCTTCACTCACAGCATAAGTTAGGAGGCTAGCCCCATGGGAGCCGCTGGGGACTGCTCCAGGGCTGTCTATACTGTGTACACAGGCACCCCTCAGTCCAGAGGGGAGCACTCTCAGACCTCGCTTGACCCCAGGCTCTAGCCTGAATGAAAAAATGTAAAAAACAAGATAAAAACTAAATGAGGACTCAGACTCCAGTGAGAGGAAACAAAGGAAGTGTCCTAAGGCAACAGCTGTAAGGGCAAGGTGGCTGCTGGCTGTGTCACCAGTGTGGCAGGTGGGCCAAAGCCCTGCTCCAGAGTTACAGGGAGGAAACTGCTCCAACCACTACCTTTACTGAGAGATGAAAGCTGCTGAATTATGAAATCCTTTCTCTTAGGCTTGTATCTATCTATCTAGATTTATGTATTTTGTAGAGAAGGGATCTTACTATGTTGTTCAGGCTGGTTTCGAACTCCTGGGCTCCAGAGATCTTCCCTCCTTGACCTCCTGAAGTGCTGGGATTACAGGTGTGAGCCGTGGTGCTCGGCTAAGACTGATACATTCCAGTCTGCACATTTTCCTCTCTGTTTCTGATTAACTTAAAGTGCTGAATTCACTCTTGATTAATTTACTTTCTCAAATTGGTCCATCAAATAATGTATCTCTTTGCCCACCACTTTCTGGGCCTTTTTGCTTTTTTCTGAACAGTGCCAGCAATCCTATCAGCACATTTCATATCTAACTCCACTACCATTCTCCTCTGCTGAGTTATCACCAGCACAGAGATTTCACAGACACTACTCTGTGACTGAGGAATGGCAGGTATGGCTTTCTTCAGACATCACAGTCCTTTCTGAGAGTTTTTTTTTTTTTTGAGACAGGGTCTTGCTCTGTCGCCCCTGGTAGAGTACAGTGGCATCACCATAGCTCACAGCAACGTCAAACTCCCAGGCTCAAGCGATCCTCTCACGTCAGCCTCCCAAACAGCTGAGACTACAGGGACTTACTATTTTGCCTGCTAGTTCTTCTATCTTTAATAGAGACCATCTTGTTCTTGCTCAGGCTGGTCTTGAACTCCAGACCTCAAGTGATCATCTCACCTCAGCCTCCCAGAGTGCTGGGATTCAGGCGTGAGCCACTGCGCCTGCCCTCAGAGGTTAGATCCTCCTGGCTGAAATCAACAGTTAGCTTCTCTCTGAAACTTTTTTTTTTTTTTTTTTTTTGAGACAGAGCCTCAAGCTGTCCCCCTGGGTAGAGTGCCGTGACATTACAGCTCACAGCAACCTCCAACTCCTGGGCTCAAGCGAGTCTCTTGCCTCCGCCTCCCAAGTAGCTGGGACCAC
>CAUYTI010108427.1:0-13321 GCA_963575145.1 Galago senegalensis | reverse complement strand
GGCGCCTGTGGTCCCAGCTACTTGGGAGGCAGAGGCAGAGACTCGCTTGAGCCCAGGAGTTGAAGGTTGCTGTGAGCTGTAAGGCCACAGCACTCTACCCAGGGGGACAGCTTGAGGCTCTGTCTCAAAAAAAAAAAAAAAAAAAAAAAAGAGGTGGGTTCAAACAGTCCCTCCTTAATAATCATTTGTCTCCCCCAAATTGCATTTTAAAAAGACATCCCAATCTGTGTTTTGGTTAACCTTTCATGAATTTCTTTCTTTTTTTATTTTTATTTTTTTGTTTCTTTGAGACAGAGCCTCAAGCTGTCCCCCTGGGTAGAGTGCTGTGGCCTTACAGCTCACAGCAACCTTCAACTCCTGGGCTCAAGCGAGTCTCTGCCTCTGCCTCCCAAGTAGCTGGGACCACAGGCGCCCGCCACAACGCCCGGCTATTTTTTGGTTGCAGCCATCATTGTTGTTTGGCGGGTCCGGGCTGAGGATTCGAGCCCGCCACCTTAGGTGTATGTGGCTGGCGCCTTAGCCGGTTGAGCTATAGGCGCCAAGCTGCTGATTCTTCTTCTATCCCACAACACCTATAAGGATCTCCAGGGCATGGGGCTGTTCTAAGGATTAAGTTAGATAATAATTCACAGAAAGTGCCTCCCTGAGCGCCTGGAACCCAGAACATGCTCAATAAACATTGACTGAATGGATAAACAACCAACTCCTCCCAACTGGCTGGCAGCAGTGGCCTACAAGTGGTAGGCACTGGCCAAGAAGAAGTAGTATCCCAGGCTTGAGCTGAAGGGTCCAAGCCACCCCCCATCACTGCCCTCCAGAACCTTCCTGGGACAGTGAAAGCAAGGTTTAGGGCAGCAGTTCTCAACCTGTGTGTTGTGACCCTTTTGTAACAATGAAAATACGTCACGGCATTAGGAAGGTTGAGAACCACTGGTTTAGGGGGCAGCCCCTCCCACGGTGCCTGACTATACAGTACCCACACCCTGTGGGGAAGGGGTGACCACTGCAGTACTCTGGGACAGCCACCAGCATGTCCTGACCCTGAGCAAACACTTGGCAACATAAGCTCCCCAAACCCCCTACCCACCTCTTGCCTCCTTTAAAGTCAAGATTCCAGGGAAGAAGGTCAAGGTCAGGAAGGGGAGGATCCAACAATTAGACAGCGAGGCCAGCGTTGCCTTAGTTGGTGCGAAACACAGCAATGACCAGCTCTGTGCAGACAGCCAAACAGGCATTCCAATTCCCTGCATGTGTAGGGTCAGAAGAGGGCTGGCTCCAGGCCGCCTGCAGACACAGCCCCTTTAGGCAGAGTGCTCCGGCTGGACAACCAGCCCTGGGAACTTTGGGGATGCTTCCACTTCCTGGCTGAACCTCAAAAATGCTCTGCGAAACTTGGGGACAGCAAGCCCCCTCCAGGCAGCAAACTGACAATGACCCACCTGCATGTTCCCAGCTGCCACCTGACACAGAAGCATCCCATGGACCCTGCAGAAAGAAACCAGTGGCCTGGGAAGGCCGGGTCAAGGGCTCCCTCTCCACATGCTGCCGGCACACATTAAAAGTGCTCAGAAACACTGGATGGAGGCGGGTGCACCACGGCCACCTGGACACTGGCTGCCAGACTGAGCCTTTGCCAGGTCCATCCCAGGTCTGTCCGATGGCCAGGTCCTTGGGACAGAGGACAGGGACACCACCCAATCAGGATGTAAACTAAGACATGAGAGAGAGCGTCACATTGCTATGCCTACCATGTTAGAACCAGGGTCCCTGAGGCCCACACCCTCACTCTAGGAACTTTTAAGTTCAAAAGTATTCAAAGGGGAGACAGAAAAGCCAGCCCTATCTCTCCGGGTCCCTCTGCCTTCTAACAACCCCCTGATCATTCAGCACTATTTATAGAGCACTCCTGGGTGACAGGCACCATCTGAGGCAATGAGATTTACTGATGAGCCAGCCAGCCCTGGTCCCTCAACCACAGATGAGGGAGAACGACGGGCCGAGACTCAGGTGGACAGTCAAACGTTCCAACTCTACTCCAGTTAATCCTCCACCTCTGTGTGGCCTGGACAAGGTACATCACTGGTCTGGCCTCTGAGGGCTCTCCCACATCCCAGCAGATGTTTGCATTTTAGGCCAAACCAGATCACTTAGCAGAGTACATAGCAATGTTGGGGCTGAGAGAGCGGCTCTCTTGGATTTCAAAATTTCATTAACTTATAGATTTACTGACCCATCTAAGGCAGTGGTTCTCAACTAGAAGCTATTTTGTCCCCCAAATGGCATTTGGCATAGTCTAGACACATTCTGGTTCCCACACTAGGTGGGAGGAGGAGGATGCTACTGACATCGGGTGGGTAGAGAGGCCAGGGTGCTGCCAAACACCCCAGTGCACGGGACAGCCCTTACAACCAAGAATGATCCAGCCCAGAGGACAACAGTGCCCAGGTTGAGAGTCCTCAAAGGACTTGACAAGATCTGAGGGCATCTGGTCGAGTCCCTTGAGGATCCAGAGCAGACACTGGCCTGTTAATGTGGAGTAGTGTTACCATCATTAGTCACGGGGATACAAAGACCAAGGCCAGTGCCACTGGTTTCCATGGCAGATAAATACCAGGATACAAGTCTCTAAAGAAACTGCACTATTCTGTATTACTTGTTTTTGTGGATGTCCCCACCAGACTGGTGACAGAGACCACAACCTGCTTATTTCTGTGTCTCCACCACCTGGCCCAGCACCTGGAATACAGGACATGGGGACAGAAGGAGATTACTGCAGCCTTTTGCAGGGGGCCACATAAGATCTGCCCTCGGCATCCAGCAAAGTTTTGGGCACTGATTAGCTGGTTAGCAAATGTCTCCTGAGTTAAATTAATGAATAAACAACCAGACTGTGAGTTCTCAGAGGGCAGGGGCTGTGCCCTCCTCCCCTCTGCATCCTGGAGCCTCACCTAAAACATGACTTAACCCTCCACACACATTCATCAAGTTTCCCCTGCTGTCATGTGGTGGAAAAGACAGACACAGACCCTGCCCCTGGAGCTCCACGTCCAGCAGGCGATGGAGAATTGAACATACTAACTATGGAAACCAGGGCTTCTGAGGGGGAGGTCTGGGGCTACAGGGACTCCTGAGAACAGCCCTGAGCCTAGATGGGGGAGGGGAGCACAGCCTGTCAGTTAATGTTCCGTGAGAGAAGAAACAAAAGCATGGAGGTTCGTCTCTGCAATGCCTGGCACCCAGCAGCAATAAGCAAATGCGAACAGGAAACAGGGAGGGAAAGGGGTAGAAATGGGGGCTGGCAGGATCTGAATGTTTGTGTAACCCCCAAATTCATAGGTTGAAACTTCCCCCCTAAGGTGATGGATAAGGAAGTGGGGTCTTTGGAAGGTGATTCGCTTAGGAGGGTGGAGCCCTCGTGAATGGGATTAGTGCCCTTATAAACAAGGCTGCAGAGAGCTAGCTAGTCCCTTTCACCATGTGAAGCTGTAGTGAGAAGGCTCCATCTATAAGGAACAGGCCTTCACCAGATACCAAGTCTGCTGGCACCTTGACCTTGGACTTCACAGGCACCAGAACTGTGAGAGATAAATGTTTGCTGCTTATGAGTTTATGGCATTTTGTTACGGTAGCCCAGTTGGACAGGGGCTCCTGATGAGAGTCAAGTGGCCAGATGCTACCTTTGCTCCTCACCCCTCCAGAGACCTCACCCAGGTACTGATTGAGTGGAAATCAGTCCCAGCCACTGGACACAGAAGAAAGGCAATGGCTCGTTGGGCTGCTGATGTCCCTGAAAAATAAGTGCCAAAATCAACATCATAACACCTAGTACAATTGGTATAGCAGTTGCACGTACCACTTGCTTGCCAAGTGCCCCATGTGATCTCAGCCCTGTATTCCTATAATTACTTCAATCCTTCTGAGAACTCTCTGACAGAGCTCTGCAGCTTTTTTCAGGGGCCACAAAAGATGCCTAATAAATACTGCTTGAATGAAGGAAGCACTCAGTCCTGTTCGGAGTGAGTGCTTAAGATACGTCAGTGAAGAGGAAAGGAAAAGGCTCTTGGCCCCAGTGGAGCATCCTATGCTCACTGGGCCTGTGCCTGGCACCAAGAGGTGGGTGCCCCACAGATCACATTCACCCCAAGCCGGAGTCACCTCATACCCTCACACTGGAGCTCCTCCTTCAGCAGAAGATTTACTTCACTCAGGAGAAGGGTCTAAATCTTCCTCTCCCCTACCCCCTGCCCCCACCACAGCCTTAACTCCTCCTCCAGCTTCTCAGAGCAAAGCTTCTCCTGCACAGGCCACACCCCTCAGCTGCCCCTCCCTCCCTAGGGCCTCTGTGGCCCTGGTCAGAGGGTCCATGGCCACCTGCCCACATCAATCATGCTGCCAGGATATGTCCCAGGCTGCCACCATCCTTATTAGTTCAAGAAACACCTCTTGGGTGCCCACTATGTGCCAGGGAGCGAGCAATGCCGGGACAGGGCACAGCTGGACTGCATTTCATCCTTGCAAGGTCTGGGCACACATGGGAATGTGGCAGCCTCGACTTACAACCACAGAAGAGCACATTGCTAATGTACTGAAAATCAACACCATCCCTCCAAAAGCAGCCTCCGTACTTTCCTGCTAACACGTGTGAATCAAAGTGACAATAACTCACCCCAAATCCCAACTATGACTCTCAGTAGCTGGGAACACAATGAACACTCACCATCATTTTCTTTTCTTTTTAAAGTCTCTAGCACCTGGTATGCCAAGGTGGTCTCCCATCTACACACTAACCAGACCCAACCTGGCTTAGCTTCCATAGTCAGAAGAGATGGGGCACATTCAGGGAGGTACAGCAATAGACTTACGATGACTTCTGAATCTCTGCTAAACTAGGAACCATGATTCATGTGTTATTTCATGGGATCCTCACGTTACTGCGAAGGGGAGATCCAGGTCCCCACCTGACGCCCCACTCAGTCTCGAGGCTCCCAGAGGACAGTGGCTGACTCCATCTGTTTGCTGCTCTACCTGCAATTTCTAAAGTCACATCTGGTACCTAAAGGTCTTCAATAAACGCTGGTTGGATTAAATTGAATAAGAAACTGAGGCTCAGAGAGGTTAAGAGACTTGCCCAAGCTCACGCAGCTAGGGAGCAGGCCAGCCAAGCTGCGGCCCCAGTCTGTGCAGTGCCAAGGCCTGTGTGTGCCTCCCTCGGAACCTTCCTGATTAAGCAGCTGGCAGGACCTCTTCCAGGACAGGCTTCCCAAGGCAAATGCGCCACCCATCCAGGCCCCAAGAAAGGAGAGGTGAGAGCCACAAGAGACCGTATTAGGGAAAAGTAACAGAAAGGAAAATAAAAAGTGCCCTGGCAGAGGAAGGGTCATCGTTGTGAGTCATATGCCCCAGAATAGTCCCTTTAGAGGTGGCTCCAGTGCAGGCCAGAGAGCCCAGGGAGCCCAACGGCCCCAAGGGGACCTATCCCAAGGGGCTATAGGTGTAGCATCAGTGTCGAGTGGGCCCCGGGCTGGGGCTCAGCCTGCTCAGCCACCAGCAAGGTTAGGCAAGTCACTTCTGCAATGAGGGGTCCTGATTTTCCCTCTGTGATACAGGAGAGAGGAAGGCACTCTGAGAACTGCAGAGGACCTGGTCAGGGCTGCCTCTGACTACAAGGCCACCAGAGGCAGGGCTAGCTAAAAACCGACATTTCCCTCTCTTTCCAACCAAGCTTGCCCCAACCTCCTGGCACCCCCATTGTGGAGCCAACACCCCTCCCTGCTGTGTCTCCAGCTGCCCACATAACAGCCCAGCTGCTCCTGGGCTTCCAGCAGCCCCCGGGGAAGCAGCCTCACCTCTCAGACCTGCTGGCTGCTCTCAGGGCCTGGGCAGGGGAAGCCCACAGACTGAGCACCTACTGTGCGCTGGGAGCCCTGAGACACTGTCTCATACCATCTCTCAGTGCACCCTGCAGTGGGGCTTGTCATTCCCATCTTTCAGTGGGACCCCCAGAGGCCAAGCAAGGCAGAGTCACCAGCCCAAGATCACATAGCTGATGAGACTCAGGATTCAAAAGACCTGAACCAAGTCCTTGAGTCCCACACCTGTGTCCTCAGTCTTGTCATATGCCAGCCCCCAGAGCATAGGAACCACGGCTCGGCCCTGGATGTGCCTCCTATACAGTCTTCAAGAGAGGCTGATCTGGCTGGCCAGGTGGCCACTCCCAAATCCCAGCCCAGGGCTCAGAAGAGCCTAATGCATCACTGCACTGAGATGTCCTGGGCTGGTTCCTGACTTCCAGGGACCCCACACCAACCTGGCCCCACTTCACAGTAGAGCCGTGACAAACTTCAGATTCAAACACATCCAGCATCCTGCTATGGCCCTAACAGACCAAGGAGGTGGATAGGGACCAGGTGGGAAGAGCACGAACTTCGCAGGGAGACGTTGTCAGATTCCAACCACAGTTCTAACCCCCCAACACACACACACACACACACACAGTGTTGGCCTGAGCTGGCTTCCTGCCCTCTCTATGCCTCAGTTTCCTTCTCTGCTACAGAGCAGATATAACATCCCTGGCCACTGGACAGTGCTGGAATCCAGTGCCATCACCCAGAATGGAGCAGGTGCCCATTCTTCCCCCAGAGGTTGCCAGCTTATCCTTGTCATCAGCTGGGGTCAGGGCCCAGAACCTGGCAGTTCTCCAGGCAGCCAGCCCAAACAGATTTGCATTCAGAGCTATGTTTGTGGGTTAATATTTACCTACTTGTGACCCAAATCTTGCAGGGCATCAGGCATGCCTTAGTCAGCAGCCCTGAGAATTCAAGCCAAGCAGGAACATGATGTGAGACGGACAGGGTGCTGAGTCCAGGGCAGGTATGGAAAGGAGGATGGGACCCTGGAGGACAGGGTCCTGCAGACTAAAGGGCACCAACCAACTCTGCACCCCGGTAGCACCCTTCCCTGCAGACCCCTGAGCCCCAGGGGTCCCTGGGACATGAAAGTCCCTTTCAGAGGACCCCAGAACAGTGAGGGCACCTGAGAGAGAAGTCTGGGGCCAAGAGGTAACACTACAGACCCCACAGACTGCCCTCCTCTAGGGATGGCCATTCCTGCCACCTTCAGCAAACGAACATTCCACTCTGCCTTTAGAAAGTTTTTTGGCCTCAATAATATGCCCAACATAGAGAATGAACCACCAGACTGAGTGACTCCTCCCAGGAGCCCTTTGGAGTATCAATCCCTGTTTCACAGATGAGAAAGCTAGGCTCACAACACTAAATCAGCTTGCCAAGGTCTCGACAACTAGTCAGAGGCAGGAGTGGGATTCAAACCGAGTCTTCTGGCTCCAGAACTAATGAGCACCTGACCACTGGACACCATAGCTGCCTCCAAAGCCCCACATTTCATCTGCCATATGTCAGATGCTTGCCATGTGCCAGGACTGCTCTAAAGTGACAGCTCTCCTACTCATCCCCAAAACTCTGGGAAGTCTTTCCATCATGACCGCTGGGAGAGCTGACCATGCCCCTCTGGACACCTAACACTCTGAGCTGGAGTCATTTGCTTAGTTTTCTGAGTCCCCACTAAACTGCAAGATCCTTGACGGTGGGAATAATGCCTTTCATTTCCTATACACAAAGCAGTCCTCAGCACAAAAGAGCTTCAAGAAATGATGGGTGGATGAGTGGATGGATGGGCCCGTGGATGGATGGAAAGATGGATTGATAGGTGGGTGGGTAGGTGGGTATATAAACTGATGCATGGGCTCGGCACCTGTAGCACAGTGGTTACAGCACCAACCACATACACCGAGGGTGGCAGGTTTGAATCTGGCCTGGGCCAGCTAAACAACCACAACCAAAAAATAGCTGGGCATTGTAGCAGGCGCCTGTAGTCCCAGCTACTCGGGAGGCTGAAGCAAGAGAATTACTTAAGCCCAAGAGTTCGAGGTTGCTGTGAGCTGTGACACCACAACAGTCTATCAAGGGCAACACAGTGAGACTCTGTCTTAAAAAAATAAATGAATAAATGGATGCATGGGTGGGTGGAACAGAGGATGGGTGGATAAATGAATAAGCAAATGAACAAATGACAGGAGGCCACTAAGTAGTGGCCAGAGGACTCTGTGCTTGGGGGTCTACTTCAATCTGGACTTTGTAGAAGCTCAGCTATCCAGATACGCCAGCTTTGCCTCAGGTATTCAGTCTGACCTAACCATTTTCTAGAAACGTCTTTCCCCAACCTTGCTAAGCATCCCAACCTAATCACTTCATCAGGCTGTAGAGCAGGTGACATACTGTCTAAAACTGCATCTTGCCTTACAGTTACGTTCTCAGTGCCCTCCCCTAGGCCCATCCCCACTCCATCAGGGGCCTCAGTAAATACTTGTAAAATGACAAACATTAACAAGAGACCTGGGGAGCTTTTTAAATACGGAGATTCCTGGGTCCCAGCCAAGATCTGCTGGTTCAGAATCTCTAAGAGTGATGCTCAAGAATTCCTATTTTGTTCAAAAACTTTCTGGCCATTTCAGTAATGAGCCAGGCTTAGCCCACACCAGCTTGAGGGGAAGAGGAGTCGCAGGCAGGTCATCTTGCCCTGAGCTGTCACCAAAGCAAGTCTAACAGCCTCTTTCAAAGTGTGATCCTTGAATTACCGACTTAAGTAGGTCCTTGAACCACCCAAGTGCAAGAGGAGGCTCTTCCTAAATGCAGCTGCTTGGAGTATATAAGTGGTGGGTGCACTGAGGCCCTGGTTTCACCACAGCGCAATGTATCAAGGCCACAAAACTGCTCTTGTACCCCAGGAAACTTAACAAATGAAAAATAAATTTACAAAATAAATAAACAAGTGCAAATGCTAAGGTCCTGATACCAAACTATACCACTTAATACCAAATTAGAGTCTCTTCGGGGAAGGCCTGAGAATCTGCACTCTCAGGAGGCTGTCTGGGTGATCCTGGCACACGCTAACGTACAAGCATTACTGGCCCCTGTGTTCCACGCAGACCGGCTGCTTGCACCCACACCTTCACACACACCTAGGTTTGTGAGAGAGGAAATTTCCCAGCAGGAGCAGTCTTGGAGGACTCCAAGAAATCCAGCCAACCAGAGGGAGGCCAGGTACCAAATGTACCTTCTCCTCTATTACTTAGTTCACAGAACATTGGCCCTAAAGAGAACCTACAAATCGCTAAGTCCACGCCCTCATTTTGCAGATGAGGAAACTGAGAACCAGAGAGGGCTGTGTCTTGACCAAGGTCATAAAAGAGCGAATCCCAGAGCCAGGCTGGAAGTCAGGTACCTGTGCCCCCGGCTCACCCCATACCCCTAGGCTGCCCTAGCCTGACTGAGAGGCTTTGCTCCTCCCTCACCATCATTCTTGCCTCCAAACTTGCTCCCAGGTGAGCCAGGGTCCCTAGGAAGAGCATTCACAGGGCAGCTGCTGCTGCCCTTGGACATCCATCTCAGGAAGGCATGGTGGCTCCAATTACAGAAGCCTGACCTTCCTCCCAGGAACGCTCCTGCCAATAAACCAATGGGTACTCCAGGGAGGAGAGGGCATCAGAGAAAAACAAAACAAAAACAGGCTGGACAGAGGGTTAGGGTTCTGCTGACTTCAGATGGATGTGATTGTCACAGCCCAAGTGTGGATGTCCCTGAAACTCTTTATTCAGTCCACAGTCCCTGTGTTTGAAAGTTTAAACAGTTACGAGAAACCACCGGCAACAGTCTTCTCAATTTGTATATTTGGGGGAACATTCATGTCCTGAAATATGCTAACAGGTGATTGGGGTGAAGGCATGTTCAATGCTCAAAGGACAATGGAAGAATCACAGTGGAAATCTCCATCCTGCAGGTAAACAATACTCGACATGTGAAAAGCACTAACAAGTGCTGTAATTTTAGATTTGGCTGAAATCATGATACAGATAAAGTGACTTGGAGGCAGACCAGGCACTGAGGCCCACTGGAGCACCAGGACTGCATGATAAAACTTAAGGTTGTCTAGAACAGGGTGTCCCAAAGTCGGGTGGGCAGCATGCTGGAGCCCCACAAGATTCTATCAGGTAATTTGTCAAGGAAGGGACTCATGCTCAGCCGAACAAAGTTTGCCAGGGACCAGAGGGATTTCAGTGAAGGGCTCCAGAGTCAGATGGACAAAGGTTCAAGTTCCACCATTCCCCAGCTGTGTGACTTTGGGCAAACTGCTTGCCCTCTCTGTTCATCAGCTGCATCATCCTCAAATGACGATAATAACCATACATACCTCGCAAGACTGCCACAAAGTATTGAAACAAGATGATGCCTGGTGCTTGGCACTCCTAGGTCCTCAGTAAACACTGGTTATTTCTAGAGATTTCTGTCAATTCTATAGATCTCATTTAATATAATCTCAGCTTTACAGACAAGGTAATCAAGTCTCCAGAGAGGTGAGACATCTGCCCAAAGTGACTCATAGGGCAGGGTCCTGGAGACTGCTCTACATTTCTCCTGGCCTCCAAGAATAAGGCCTCTGCCTGACATCTGCCCTCCTCAGTGGGGACAGCCTCCCTCACTGGCCTCCTCTACCTGTTAATCAAATCCTGTTCCAGCCCCACGGGATCTTCCAGAGGAGGCAAATGCCTAGGAAACCGCTTAAGCAACCCACGAAGGTCTGGGAAGGCCCCAGTCCCAGTGGCTCCTCCTGCCCAGAAGCACAAACTGGTTTCTGAAACTGTAAAAGGGCAATGCTAAAAGCCACACAAGGGGACCTATAAGTGGTGACCTCCAACTGGAGCCTCCACTGAGCCCCTCCACCCCCAAAAAGGTTAATCACCACCTGCTTCCACCCCTGAGACTGGATATTTCTCTTAAGAGACCAGTCCTAGCCTGGATACTCTGTTAATGCTGTGTGGTCTCAGGCAAGTTGCTTAACCTCTCTGACTCAGAAATCTTTTTGGGAAAAAGAAATGAGCAGAATTGGGGAAGCACAAAGGAAACAACAGGGTTCAGAGAATGACATAGGAATCAGAGAGCCAGTTAACAGCCTCGAAAGGTGTCTTGTGTCCCTTCCAATCATTCTCTACCAAGAATGAAAAGTTCACATTGTGTCACTCCCTGTGAAACACTGAACAGCTGTCCATGGCCCTTGAGATGAAGTGTAAGCTCCTAGTGGGATATACAGAGCCCTTCCACAGCACCCCCACCACGCCCTCCCTAACACGGCCCTACTACTCCCTCATCTCCAGCCTCTGCCGTGACTGGGAGGTGTCCCCTCCTGACCTAGCCACCTGTTCCCCTGCTTGCTTAGACGCTCCCCTGGGAAGCCTCTTCTGAGCCCCTCCACCCGGGTCAGCACCCTCCCATCCTACACATCTGCCTCTCCCACCAGACCAAGGGTCACCCTATCTTACTCATCTCAGCACCCAGTAAGAGTTCAATAAATAAGTGTGGAAGGAGAGGAATGCAAGGGTAGGCAAATGAAAACAAATTCAACACAAGCTTTGCCGTCCTCCTCTGCAGGACAGGCATGAGGAGCAGCTGGCCGTGGGCAAAGCAGCTGGCCTGCCTCCTTGCTGTGGATCCTCACTCCCCATGCGGCTCTGGGTGCCGGCTGGTGTGTACGCTCTCTCCCCTTCTGTAAAGTGACAATCACAGTAGCACCTGCACCTCAAAGACTTATTGGGAGGATTCCAGGGATGAATCCTCCCCAAGTGGTTAGCTCTCCCCCGGAGAGCCGTCCTCCCAGCTCCCAGGCTCCCCCTTCTCTGGCTCCTCTCCTGGGTCATCCTCCTTCAGACCCAGCTGCAAATGTAGGTTCCCAGGGCTTCCTCCACATTCTCCCTCTGGGGGAACTCGCCTATCCCTTCTATATGCTAACAAAGCCCACACCTAAATCTCCAGCCCTGGTTCTCACCGCCCCCTGGACTTATAAACAGCCTCGCAATGTGAAGCCAAACCAAATACTTGGTTCCTCCAAAAATCATGCTCTCCACTCCGTACTGACCATCTTGCCTTATGACACCATGGCCCACCCAGATACTCAAAAGAAGAATCTGGAAGCACCCTTGATTCCTCTCTTTCCCTCACCCTCTGCGAACAATCTGCCAGCAGTCCCACTTTTCTCTGAGTCCACTGCCTCAATCAAATCCCAACCCCGGCCTTTCATCTGGCCCTGCAGCCTCTCCTCTGCCCTGCCTTGACCTTCCACCCTCCCCTGACCCTCTGCAACCAATTCTCCTCCTAGGGTAGAGAATCTTTTCCAAAGGCTAATTGGCCAATCCCTACCTCCAGGGGTGGGGGTGTGTGACTATTGTGACCAGTGACCCTGAATGCAGGTATAACACTAAGCAGGATACATCACAAAGTCCCAAAGCTGCAGATGCTGGCACGGATGCTGAGAGAGGGGAACACTTTTACACCATTGGTGGGATTGCAGCCTAACACAGCCTCTTTGGAAAGAAGTATGCCTAATCCTCAAAGAACTTCAACTAGATCTCCCATTTGACCCCACAATCCTACTAGGCATCTACCCAGAAGAAAAAAAAAATCATCTTATCATAAGGACATTTGCACTAGATTGTTTATTACAGCTCAGTTTACAATCACCAAGATGTGGAAACAGCCTCAATGCCCACCAACTCAGGAATGGATTAACAAGCTATGGTATATGCATACCATGGAATACTATTCAGCCATTAAAAAGATGGCAACTTTACACCATTTGTCTTAACCTGGATGGAGATAAACACATTCTTCTTAGGAAAGTATCACAAGAATGGAAAAGCAACTATCCAGTGTACTAATGTGAAGCCAGTAGAGGAATTAATACACGCCCACATAAGAGAAAAACACAGTTTAATTCAAGCTGGGGGGGAGGGAAGAGAGACAGGAGAAGAGGGAGGGGGATTGCCGTGCTCCCACCTAATGGGCAATGTAAGGGTATATGGCTCCCCTCCTGACCGTGGGAAACAACTACAACAGGGACCTTACCTAACAAATGCAAACACTGTAATCTAACTGAGCAGGAATGCCAGGCACATTTATTAAGCATGGTCTAAACCAGTGGTTCTCAACCTTCCTAATGCCGTGACCCTTTAATACAGTTCCTCATGTTGTGGTGACCCCCAACCATAAAATTATTTTCGTTGCTACTTCCTAACTGTAGTTTTGCTACTGTTAGGAATCGTAATGTAAATATCTTTTTTTTTTTTTTTTTTGAGACAGAGCCTCAAGCTGTCCCCCTGGGTAGAGTGCCCTGGCATTACAGCTCACAGCAACCTCCAACTCCTGGGCTCAAGCGAGTCTCTTGCCTCCGCCTCCCAAGTAGCTGGGACCACAGG